>KZ538634.1:0-20360 GCA_000934665.2 Catajapyx aquilonaris
GAGAAACGTCGATCCGATAGTGCAATTCCTCCCATACTCGTGCCAGCATGTCCGTTGTCACTGACTGAACCGCAGTAACAATGCACTGGCATTGAGAGGTTCGCCAGTTTCTGAACAATGTGCTCCTTCGTCGTTGGATAGGTCGCAGTGACCTGCAAGACTTGGCGCTTTACTGCTGGCCCCCAAGGTTGCCGGATTTGACGCCATGCGACTTCTTCCTTTGGGGGTACGTTAAGGATGCTGTGTACGTGCCACCGATGCCAACAACCCTGGATGAACTCAAACATCGCATTGTTACTGCGGTTGAGTCAGTGACAACGGACATGCTGGCACGAGTATAGGAGGAATTGCACTATCGGATTGACGTTTCTCGAGTGACCAAGGGAAGTCATATAGAACATTTATAAGGTATGAAATAAACTTTGAAACCTCCTCTTTCATTTGGTGTATAACACGTTCATGTGCGGTTGATAGGTACGGAGCTATATGCATTTGTAATTATACTATTCATTTGTAATCACCCTGTATATTGCCCTATTGCTGGTCTCTGCCCTCCCCGAAATTCTGCAGCCGTTATTTATGAAGTGTTCTCAAGTGCACGTAAATGGAAGCAAACAATTAGTGCCTTACCAAATTTCTTATTGCGATTAACCATTTTCTTCTGGGCATCTTATCGGAGCCCCATTCTTAAATAACAGAGAGAGGGAAAGCACAGCATTGTCAATGCCCTGAGTTGAGTGTAGAAAGTCCCCGGTATTGTAATCGGCCACTGACTTATACAAAGCCTATAGGCGCCTAGAGGCCTTACTGGTTTCGGGTTTTCGGCCTGTCGGTATTATTTTGGTTTTTCTTGTAAACCTGACCCCTTTCTTGGTCACGCAGGAGACCCTATAGCACTCCCGTGCTGGCTCCAAGTTTAGGGGTGCAACCCCTGCTTTTCGCAAAAAAAAAAAAAAAATGAAAAAAGAAAAGAACGGGGAAAAATAACACTTTCAGGTGACAACTCATAATTATGGAAACGTACTTCGCATATCATGAGGACAGGTGAAAAATGGCATAAAATCTTTTGCGCATTAAAACTGCCGTGATATAAATTTATATATATATACAAAGTTTTATTTACAAAAAATTAATTGTTGAAATGCTATGCCACGGTCTTACTCTTAGGGGCTTCCGCCCCTTAAAACGTGTTAAAATAAAACGCACAATAACACGAATTCCAACAAGAAAATAATTTTATCATAATTATGGAAGTAGTGTGATAATGTAAAAATGGAATATGAGTTTTAACATTTGAATTTATCAATTAAATGCCACGCAATTTATTTTAAAAAGAGATCCTAGTATTATAGATTCACAATAATGAATCAACAATGCTGTATTTCCATAGTGAGTTACTGCGTAAATAATATAGGAAATAACAGGCCCTAAATCACATACAGTGTACCTCTGGCAGAATACGATGCTGAGCATGAGAAAAGAGCGTGAAAAATACAATGTTCATTTCTATATTTATAGGGCTTTTGACAGTCGGCTGGCAAGAAGACGGGCAACAATGGCTCCCGCAAAGCGGAGAAAGAGTAGCGCCTTATGGAACTACTTTACAGAAGACGACAAGACAGCAGCAGGAACAGCTAGATGCGACATTTGCAAGAAGACCATTTCTTGCAGGACATCAGTTTCCAATCTGAAATCTCACATGCAAAAACAACATCCAACTGTAATAATCGAGTCTGAGCGAGCCCAGCAGCAAGAACATCAAGGAAGCAATCCAAACGATCCTCCCCAGCCGCCTCTGCTGCTCTCCAGTCAGGAGCAGCCATCTACATCAGCAGGCCAGCAAGGTTCTTCCACTACTCCCAGCACAAGCAGTTTTCTCAATGCTCCCAGCAGTGCAACGTCGACAACGCGACAGCAGGCAGCTATGACTTCTTATCTGGTCCAGCGAAAGCCAATGAACATCACCAAGCAAAAAGGACATGACGACGACCTGATGGGAATGTTTTACCGAGATTACCAGCCGTTTTCCATCGTTGAAGACCCAGGCTTTCGGAAGTTTGTGCACGGGCTGAATCCCGATTACAAACTACCCGACAGAAAAACTCTATCAAATTCCAAGCTCCCTGCAATTTATGAAAGTAGCGTCACGGCTGTAAAAGAAAATCTGGTCGGGGCAGAGAAGGTGTGTTTGACGACGGATTGTTGGACATCACTCAACAATGAAAGTTTTCTAAGCGTCACGGCGCACTTCGTGAGCAACGACTGGGAGATAAGAAACGTTTTGTTGGAAGTGGATGCCATGGAGGAAAGGCACACAGCGGAAAATTTGGCCACTGCACTGCGACGCATAGTGGTAGAATGGAATCTGGCGGGCAAAATTTCTCTGATTGTGTCAGATAATGCATCTAATATTGTCCGTGCTGTTGAGTCCCTCGGATATGGTCATTTTGGATGCTTTGCCCATACTCTTAACCTAACAGTCAAGAGCAGTCTTTCGGCAGCCGAGCCCATTTTGAAGAAAATTAGTAAGCAGGTAACATATTTCAAGAAAAGTCCATTGGCAATGGCGAAATTGAAGCAATCGCAAATTTCAAGTGGAGCAAAGACGCCCTTGGTCCCCATCAAGGATGTGGAGACGAGATGGAACAGCACCTACTTCATGGTGAAGAGGTTTCTTCAAATCCACGAGCACATGCGGACCACGGCAATTTTACTGGACTCTAGCCTTCCAGTGTTTGTCGAAGAAGAGATTACAATATCCCAGGAACTCGTGGAAATTCTGGGGCCATTTGAGGAGGCGACGAGAGCTACGAGTGGGGAGAAGTACTTAACAGGTTCTGAAGTCATACTGATGGTCCAAACCCTGCTGGACTTCTGCATGCAGGCTGCCAGTATGGCTTTTCACAACATAACTATCTCTGTGGCAACATCAATGATGTACGATTTAAGTCGACGCTACAGCGGAATCGAGCACAATGAGAATTTGTCGTCGGCCTCTTACTTGGACCCCCGTTTTAAGATGGCGGTGTTTTCGTCGGCTACAAAGCCTGACGTGGAGAAGTGGGTCAAGGCAGCGTTATTGAAAATGTATCGGCTGGAGGAGGCAGCATCATCTGCGGAACAGCAGTCCAGCAATGCATTTGGGACCCCTCAAACCAGCAGGGAATCAACTAATGCAACTTTCTCCCTCTCTGCCAAAATGGAGCAAAAATTGGCGTCACGCCAGCCATCCATTACTAGCCTAGAGGCTAGAGCGATTTCTGAAATGAAAAGGTGAGTCTTACGTAGGCCTATAATTATCATCTGGCAAAAAGATTGACTACAGCATAAAATAATTATGTGGTATCACCTGTATTTTTGCCATTTACTGCCACATTCGCAATTATTATTTAATAGCAGCACCTTTGCCTCTTGATGACAGTCGCTGTATATTAAAATTACTTCTGCTGTATTAAGTGCAATTAATCAGGGCACAAAATAAGTACTGCATGATTTATTATGTTAGCATACTCAACATGATTTCCATTTTTCAGATATCTGGACGCTCCCTTCTTAACAAGTAAGGAAGACCCTCTTCAATGGTGGCGAGACCATGAAAAGACATTCCCATCTCTCTCCAAGTTGGCCAAGAAGAAGCTGTGTGTGATGGCAACATCAGTGCCCTGCGAACGCGTTTTCTCGAAAGCAGCTTGCTTCATTACAGAACGCCGTAACAGACTCAAAGCAGACAAGGTCAAGAAACTCATGTTTTTGAATGCCAACTATGAACGATAAACATTGTTTAGGCCACTTCCTGTTCTGAAGTCATGAAAATTAGATATCCTCTCTCACTATAAGGTCCAGTTGCACTACCTCCATGTAACTTGATCAAGAAGGGAAGGAGCCAGGGAAGTTAGCTTTTCATTGCTGTGTATCTCCTGTGTGTAGGCAGATGGTATAACTGCGAAATCTGAAAACCATGTAACTATTTGAGCAGAAATTTGTTTATTGATCTTCACTAACCACCTTATCGATCTGATGTCCAAATCTCTGAATGCAATGCAGAAGAACAGCGATGGGACGTCGCGTCGGAAGTGTGGAGGTCGTGGAGACTGGAGATCAAAGGTTACCCATCACTGTCGTATGTATAATGCAACTGTAATGTCACCACGTTCCACTTATTCAGCACTAATAAACATACAATGTAATTCACAATTTATATCGCTCTTTTCGTAATCTTATCTTTGCAGTACGGTACATTATTAATTTGTGCAAACTTCAGCCGATTGCCAGAATGCTACTATCTAGCTGGGTATATATAGTAGCAGCTCAGGTAAAGTCAATGACGAGGCAGCTATTGTCTGACCAGAAGCTATAGAGAGAGAGAGTCGGTGGGTTTTTCCCCCACGCCACCCCACCCCCTCGAAAATGCCCCGCTTACCAACAATATTAATCCGCAAAAGGGTTCGGAAAGATCAGTTTAAAAGGAGACGTTGCCATAATTGTGGATCTGTGGTCAGTGGCGGAACTTCAAATTCTGGGCCCCCCTGCAAGTAGTTGTTGTGGACCCCCCCCTCCCCTCCCCATTAAATAATACTAATAATAATAATAATAATAATAATAATAATAATAATAAATTAATAAATAAGAGAAATCGATGAATTTCAGGACAGTTTCTTTTTAATGGTACGCGTGTACTAGCTAGTAAATGACAGAAGTTCAATACATTCAATATCTTCAATGAGTTCCATACAATTATTTTTCCAACAATACGAAAAAAATATTTAATGCATCTTTCTTCTTTTAGCACAGCGGTTCTCAAGGTGTGGGGCGCGAAGGGGTGATGGTAGGGGGGGCATGGGGCGAATCAAAAAATTATGTGACTCGAAACATGACAAAAGTCGCACTGCTCAGGGCTTATTGTAGCGTGCAGTTCTACACAATTCGTGCAGTACTAAAAGCCAAATGTGCAGTTCTGAATAAGGATTTGTGCAGTCAGATAATAGCAGACAAGTCTGTTATATCTGCATTCAACTGCACTTGCACATTAGCACTCCTGGAAACATGAAGGGGCCGATCTTTCTACTTGCTTATATCCGATGTGCTTACAGAGTTACAGTATAGGAGGATTCCACTGTACTTGTCAGTTATTACATGCACCTAAGATTGCGTGACCTTGAACAAAAAAAAATCGCCTATGGCGGGCTTATTCGTTTGGGGGAGGGCGCGCGAAATCAGAAATTACTTTCTAGGGGGGCCCGATGTGGCAAAGTTTGAGAACCGCTGCTTTAGCATTAGCAAAGTCGTTGATAACTTCATCAATGTTCAGTGCCTTAGCTTTCAATGCTAAGTAAAAAATGCAAGTCCACGTAGTGTGTCCTCCTTCATAGAATTGCGAAGGTAAGTTTTTATTATTTGCATTTTTTTTTTACTTCACTCGTGTTTGGGCCCCCCCTTGCTTCGGGCCCCCCTGCGGCTGCAACCACTGCACCCCCCTAGTTCCGCCACTGTCTGTGGTTATTATACGTATAAGAAATTGTAATAAGGCACCCTGATGGGCACCATCTTATTCCGGTCTGACCTTTCCGAACCCTTTTGCAGATTAAGATTGTCGGGAAGTCGGGCATTTTCGAGGGGGTGGGGTGGCGGTGGGGATTTTGGCTTGATGGGAAAAACCCAGCATCTTTAACTTCTGGTCAGACAATAGGTAGTAGGTAGCCCGAGGGGTAGCTATAATTTCGTCAAGCCCAATGTTACTCTGCAATTCCAATTCCATTAAAATAGTGCTTCCAATTTCACCAAAAAACACCCAGTCAATAAATCTCCCTGAAGCTTGTGTGACCTTGAACCTGAAATTTTTTCCGCCTGCGGCGGGCTCTTGCGCCCCGCCTTCGCCGACTCTGGCGGATCTACCTTTTTGGGTTCGTTGGGTACGCGCTTTAGAACACTTTCTGTTCATCAGTCCTGACGGTTAGCAGTTTAGCAGGTTAGCAGTTTAGCAGTTTAGCAGTTTAGCAGTTTAGCAGGTTAGCAGTTTAGCAATAACCACTATTCATTAACAGCTTCTGACCAGTAGCAACTACTGCTATAGCTGCTAATGTTAAATAGCTGATAGTCCCATCACTAGAAGCGACACTTAGAAGTTCAGACGTGGCCGCCTAGGTGGCGTAGCTGCTGTTTGCCCCTAGCGGAAGGAGTCCACAACCACTCCCATTCAAACTGGTACCGCTATTTTATTGCCCCCAGAACTCCCGGACCACTTGCCACACCTAGCAAAACGGTTGCGACAAGGAGTGGTGGTTCGAATTTCGAAAATGGTCAAGGGGTAAAAATGTTTATTCCGGGACACCCGTGGAGACACAGAAGCCGACCGAGGTTGGATGCTAACGGGGAAGAGGCATCTCCGCCCAGCTATACCTTCATCCAGTGCCGCCGCTATTTATTGGCCATCATGAGCGCAAAACTGTCAAGGGGTAAGAATATTTATTCCATGCCACCCGTGGACACACAGAAGCCGACTGAACTTGCGAGCGAAGGAGGAAGCAGAATCTCCCCCCAACAATACCTTCCAGTGCCGCTATTTATTGGTCATCATGGGTGGAAAACTGTTAAGCAGCAAGAATATTCATTCTTTGACACCAGTCTCCACGCAAAAGCTGACCGAGCCTGGAGGAAGGAGGAAGCAGCATATCCACGCAGCTTCCAGTGTCGCGTTGGTGGTATACAGGGCAGCAGGTGTAAATGTGAATTATGCCGCAGAAATCGGGAGGGTTTGTGTGTGCCGCTCAGGGCTGCCGAGAGCACAAAAGAAAATCATCTCTCTCGTTTTTTCGTTTCCCGAGTTCGCCGAAAAGGTAAGAGATGCGTTCCTATTGGAATTTTGTATTGTAATAAGAATAACGAGGGAGGAGAGTAATTTATACTGTTACGTTACCCGCAGATGCCAGTTATGGTGCGTATCCTGTGGAAGACAAGATCTTGTGCAAAAGGATCCCAAGCTGTTGAACAGGAATTATCGCCTCTGCAGCTCCCATTTTGAGAGATGGGCATTTATGAATGCAGAGACTCGCAGCAGGCTCGTCCATGATGCATATCCCACCATTTTTCTCCATGGTGGAGGAACTGGTTCTGGTAAGCGGTTGGTTTTGTGACATGCAGATTTCCATTAATATCTTACTCACGTGAACATGGCCACGCCAAATATATATATTTTCAAGTGCCTGTCTGAAATGTGGCTGTCTCAGTATTTAGAGTACTCTAGTTCTTGAACACTTTCCATTAGTGCAAGAAACAATATAAGCTACTTCACCATTCTATTAATTTATGGCAAGCATGTCCTGTGCCACTACAGAAGTGACATGTATATACAGCCAATTGCACACTCCTGTAGCAATTTAAGTGTTGCTAAGTCCCTAAGACATATTACTACTAAACTTTCCTATGGTTCTAGATGAAACCGTGCCACAACCCATGGATGATGAAACCGTGCCACAACCCATGGATGATGAACCTGTGCCACAACCCATGGATGATGAACCTGTGCCACAACCCTTGGATGGACCAGTGACACAACCCTTGGATGTACCAGTGACACAACCCTTGGATGGGCCAGTGACACAACCTATGGATGGACCTGTGGTGCAGCTTGAAGTTGTATCAGGACTTCATGAGGGACTGCCAACCACTACTGACTCTCTACTGCCTGTTGATTCCCTGCTGCTGACTGGCACAGGTACGTAATGGCTCATGCCATGCATTATTTTTGGAAACTCAGTAGTAGATAGTACAACCTGGTCAGAGATTATGGGAAATATAATTATGTAGTCAGTTATTTCTGTATTAACTTTTACATGGTGCTAATTGCTGGACAAAACAAAGTTTTTAACTAAGCAATGGAACATAATATAACTTTGTAACAACTTACTATAAAATAAAACAATATTATTACACTTGTGTAATAAGATACATATTATGAAAAATAACTTTTGCCTTTTTTAAGCTGTTAAAGACATAGCATGACTTTGTTAACCCATTAAACCGTCATCAATTAACTGTTATTTGGAAAACTGCAGTGCATACAATTATTATGAAATTGTGGCTCAGGTAACTTAGTTTTTATGACCTCCACATCACCATCTGAAACATCTTCATGCACTGGTTACTTTGATGATTCCTGACCCCATTAAAATTTTTGAGCGTCACAAAGGAGAAGTTGTCCTTAGTAGGCCTATCCACTATTTGTCTCATGAAATGTTTCAGAATATTTTTCCCACAAAATGAAACTAATACCCAATCTCCCAGGTTATAACTTTTGTTCTTTCCTTTAATGTAAGATTTTATTTAAAAAATTTGTGTATTGATGACCTTCTCCATCTCTCCAGTTACTAACAATAAGTCTATAGTTCATGAGAAACTAGGGTTCAGTGAACATTGGTTAAATATGAATTACTTAGAGTGTACGGTACTTACTTTTATGTAACATTTTACTAAGCACCCCAATGCTGGTCTGTTGGTTGGTACCATGAAGATCACATAGTTACATGACATACAGTATGTCTCACACTACAAAAATTTGAATATTAATTGTATAATATGTTTCAGTGAGTTGGTAAAAACTGTTGTTCGGTGTACATTTCTATGAAAATAGCCTAGTACTCGTATATTCCTCATCATTCATATCATCATTATCATGCCATGTGCATCACACCTTTGTTAATACCGAGTCAATTAAACTATTTCAGTAACACCAACTAAGCGAGGAGCATGCAACAGTCAAGATGAAGATCCTCCCAGCACTGGACCAAGTCGTCCAACACCCAGGACACGCCGCCGACTGATGAGGATGAGGACGACTGTGTCAGAGTTACGGCGACCCGACCATAAAGGCCCCGCGCCAATGTATCTCATCATCCACAATTATTCAAAGGCTAATCAATGAGGCTATCAAAGGGCTAATCAATGAGGACGACTCTGAGACAAGTGCGAGGGAGGCTCTACCGAGCTGACAAAACAGTAAAACGACTGGGTGGATGGAGGGTTACAGCTGCAGCAGAAGACAGTTGCGAGCGCCAAGAACTGCTTAAACTTTCACGCAAGTACCTACCACAGCGGTTTGCAGACAGGGTGACCACTGAGCTCAGATTGGCCACTTGTAAACCTAAGGGTCGAAGGTGGAGTGACAAGGACAAAGGTTTTTCATTAGACTGTTCTATCACAGTCCAGCAGCCTATAGACAACTGTCCCAAACTTGCACTGTACCCACTGAAAGAACTCTTCAGCGTTGGCTTTCCTGTATTCCAATGCAGTCAGGACTGTTACCTGTGGTCCTGACGGCATTGGAGAGGAAAATACCCGCAATGGAAGAGAGAGACAAAGTGTGTGCACTTGTTGTAGATGAAATGCGTATGAAACCTGGTCTTTCATACAATCCAACCAAGGAAAGGACTGCGTGGAGGGCTTTGCAAGCCCCTCAGCTGTTCCTTCCCAGTGTAAGTCTGCGGCAAACCAGGCAACTGTGCTAATGGCTAAAGGCCTTTTTCAGAAATGGAACCAACCGCTGGGGTATTTTTTCAGTGCAGGCCCTATGCCAGGAACTAATTTACATAAGGTGTTGCTGGACTGCATTGAAAAGATCTCCAGCATAGGTCTGAAGGTGAAGGTGGTCATTTCTGACCAAGGTTCCAACAATTTAAGGGCCTTTAGCTTGTTCGGCATCAGCTTGCAGACTCCATATATTGTCCACAATGGTGAAAAAATTTACTTCATACATGATCCCCCCCATTTACTCAAAAACCTCAGAAATAATTTGAGAAATCATGATTTGTCGTTTGGTGGGCGTATTGTCAAGTGGAAATATATTGGAACCATCTGTGAGCGTGATGCCAAGCAGTCCGCCAGGAGATTGCTGCCACGAATCACACCATTACACTTGTTGCCCAGCCACAAAAAAAAAATGAAGGTGCGCTTGGCAGCTCAGGTACTCAGTTACTCCATGGCCTCTGCCATGGAGACGTATGTTGGGCTCAATTGCCTACCACCAGAAGCAGCCTTTACTGCTGAGTGGCTGGAGTTAGTTGATAAGTTGTTTGATTCTGTAAATAGTTCGAAGCTGTATGATAACTTGAAGCCAGCAAAGGGTGCATTGAGGAACAATTCAATGCACCTTGCTTTTTGGCAACAAGTGACAGAATCATTGAACACCTGGAAATTTCTTGGCATGAGTAGGCAACCTGACTGTCTGAAAGGGTGGAAGCTAACGCTGCAAGTCCTTCCAGAGCTGTGGTCAGAGTTGCAACTTTTGCCAGGTGTACAGCATTTGCATTGTCGTAGGCTAAATCAGGACACTCTGGAACACCTGTTTGGGATCATTCGTGGGAAGCTGGGTGGGAACAGGGACCCTACACCTGTGCAGTTTTTCGCGGCGTTCAGGCGGGTGATCACACGTTCCCTTCTGAAGCCTTCACTGAAGGGGAATTGTGAGGCGGATGAGGGGTACGTGCTGACGGAGCTGGGGCGACTTGGGATTAACAAGGATGTAGGAATAGGTGAAGAACCCCCAAGTATGAGTGCTGCAGATTCCTTTTCCATGAGTGACTTTGATGATCCTACTGAGAATGCTTTGTATTATATATGTGGATACCTGAGTAGAAAGTTCTTAACAATGCATGACTGCTCTGCATGCAAAGCTGCACTGGTGCAGGCTGATCATGCTGTCAGCCGGCCAGAGCAGCTATTTTGCACGTTTAAAACCCTAACCTCTAGTGAAGAGAAGGCATGTGGGGGGTTGACCATGGTCACGCAAGAATGTTTTGTGTACATAGAAACCCTGGAATGTAAGTTTGATGGAATAATTGCATCACTAGCCCATGAGGAAAAGGTGGTGAAGAAGCTGTGTGACACCCTCAAAGAATGTGTCAAGGTACCTGCATCGTTGTTTTGCTCAGAAGTAGCTCAGCAAAACTTTCTTAGACTGTACTGTAGGATTAAGGTGTTGTGGTGGATTAGATTTACAAACAGGGATCTGTATTATAAAAAATAGAATGCAGTTTCAATTTTAGTCAGAGTGTCGCAGCTGCTTCACCACCTTTTCCTTACAATAATACATAGAGTAAGCCAAGCTAATGTGGAATACCAACTCTGTTTTGGTTAATAACTGGTTTAGTTACAGTGCTTTTTGTTTTCCTATTTAGCAGAATAACCTGGAACATATACCTGGCAAATGTGTTAAGTTTCATATTTGTACTTTGATCAGGTTTTTAAATAATTTTGACAAACTGGCAAGTTCCAAATTCCCCAAGTATGGAAATTGTGAGGATAATGTGGAATACACTGTGTGGGTAATGTGGAATGCAGTATTCACATTACCCACAGGTTGTCGTATATTGAAATGCATAAGAAAATAATGTTGATTGTAGGAACTGGATATGTTATTAATATGTTTCCTGCCAGCATGGTATGTGGATGATAAAATCAGTATAAAAATGTAAACTAAACAAACCACAGCACAAAATTCAAGCTACTGGCAGAAACCACAAATATAAATTCCTCGGTTTGAAACGTTACAGCATTTCTCATGTGTCCACAACTGACATCCTACACACTGGATCCACTCACTTTCCTGCACATCCGTGTAGAAAGTTTCGTTGCAAAATAATTATGCATTCAGCCATTTAAGTTTACTACAACAATGAGGGAAATGTGGAAAAACCACAATACCTAGAACCCATTACTTCTGTTTAGAGCTGTTTTGCAACAGAAACACAACAAATAGCCACAACGTTTGTAGACCACAAGGTACTCTGTCGCTGTTAACAATGCTACAGGTTGAACTCACCCTGACCTCCGTATCAGTGCAACAAACTGCTTTTCGACAGCCTCTTCAGAAGTCCACACATGCACAAATGGCATCCATTGCTCTTGTGAAGTATTGTGGTGATAGTTGAAGAACTTGAGACTATGGCTCTGTTTCATTCAGATCATGGAAAAGAAACTTTCAGGTGAATTTCATGGCTGTCAGTAATGCTTGCAGTGATATTCATGTATTCTACATTAAACCGCTATTCCACATTAGCCTAACTTACTCTAATGCACATAAAAGTAGCTCAGCAAAACTTTCTTAGACTTAGTCCTCCAGCCCTCTTTCCTCTCATCGGCTTGTTTCTGGTGGGGTCCTCCTTCGCCCTGGCGAGTAGAGGGGGCGCTCCTGGCGGGGTCGACGAGGTGCAGGGGTGGTGCCTTACACGTCGGCGTGGCCAGGGCGTCCGGAGTAGTGGCTGGGGCGAGGGGAGACTTGGTTTTATATTTGCGTGCTTGATCTTCCTGCAGTTTGCCCTGGTTTGCCGACAGATGTGTTTGAAGTATGTGTATTTTAGGTTTTTAATTATGTGTGAATTTGACTGATCCGTGTCAGTGGACACTTTTATGGCAATTGTATAGCCTGGTTTCCCCCTGCGGGGGTATGTGTGTAGGATGCTAATTGTTTTCTTTCGGGTGTTTTTATACACTTGGTGAATCCCAACCCTGTGAGGGACAGGTTGGCTAGTATTATTGTACGTATATTAAAATATACTTGCAATGTTAGTGTTTTATGGATTATGAATACTTATCTGCCCTGTTTTGCTTTAATTACATACATTATGCACATTATGTACAAGTATTATTGTATTGTACAATATTATGCATTGTACAATATATTATGTATTATACAATATTATGTATTATATTATATGTATTAGTAATGCATTGTAACTGGATGTATGTACAGCATATAGTGTGTTTGTTTTGTTCATGTCATTATATACTTATCATAATGTCCTGTGTGTGTACCTGACCAGTCGCCAGCATTGTATCGGTCATATGAAATGGATAGGTGTAAATTGTATCACCTGGCCAAAGCTGCCTATCTATTCATTGGACTAAGCTGTGACGATTGTGTGTCATGTGCATGTGTAGTACAAGTGTCAGAGTGGAAGGAAAATTTATTTGCGCATAGTTTTTGTTGAAGTCTACTTCATTTTCATTATAGAAATAACTAATATGACATTACTGTAACAGTTCATAACCCGGACATAATAACTGCCCATATTATTATACCAGTATATAGTAATTGTTGTTGTATTTATTACAAATGAATCATCATCATCATCACTTTATACTTTCAAAGTTATCGTAATGGCACTGAAAACCATGTGGCTGTTGCATTGTACCAATCACAAATGGGAATTAAACTTTTCCATGACAGAAAATGAATTTCTCCTTACCTTTTGTTCTGTTGCAGATGTGTGAAGGAGGAGCTCAACAGGTTGCTTTTTTACCTATTATGGCGGGTAAAAAAAGCAACCTTTATGGTGCGTAAGTATATTTTAGTAAAGTTTCAAACAACCGCCAGTGGATACGGTACTGTATCGCAGCTCCTCGTGTGGACTCCGCCCGCCAGGCGGCTCTGAAAATCGGGCACGCGCAATCCAAGGCTAAAACGGCCAAGTGTCGCCTCCCTAGCTTGACTTCTCCCTGTCTTCACGGCCAATGTAGCCCAGGGGTGCAAGGAGGGGACAAAAATAGAGTTGCAACATGGCTATATAGGGCACTTATCACAATGGAACATAATTAAATCCGCAATTAATTGTTTCAGTTGTTGAACGTAATTAAATCAGTGAATAAATTAGGTGGATATGTCGGGTTTAAATGGAAAAACCGGGGATAAGTGGAAGAAGCGGGAATATTTGTTCAATTTGAAGTGTAAATTAGGGCGGTTTAAAAAAATGGAAGAACCGGTTGTACCGTATTTATTGCATAGTTTTAGGTGGAAATGAGGGCGACTTTTAAAGTGGAAAACCGGTGATTTTTGTCAAATTTTTAAGTGGAAGTGTCGGTTTTTAAGTGATAAAGAGTAAAACCGGTGATTTTTTTCTTCTATTTTAGGTGGGAATGAGGGTGGTTTTTATGTGGAAAACCGGCGATTTTCTTGGACCCGGCTTTTAAGTGGAAATGAGGACGGTTTTAAGTGGAAAACCGGTCAAGTTTTTAAGTGGAAGTGTCAATTTTTAAGTGGTAAAAACGAGAGTAAGAACAGGTGATTTCTTCTCCTGTTTTAGGTGGGAATGAGGGTGGTTTTTATGTGGAAAACCGGCGATTTCATTGGACCCGGTTTTTAAGTGGAAATGAGGACGGTTTTAAGTGGAAAACCCGGTGATTTTTGTCAAAATTTTATGTGGAAGTGTCGGCTTTTAAGTGGTAAAAACTAGAGTAAAATAGTCGATTTCTTCTCCTATTTTAGGTGGAAATGAGGACGGTTTTAAGTGGAAAACCCAGCGAATTTTTTGTCCTATTTTAGGTGGGAAAGAATGGTTTTGACGTGGAAAACCGGCGATTTTATTGGACCTAGTTTTTAAGTTAAAATAGGGGGGCAGGTATGTTGGTCTAGTGGTTACGCCACTGGCCAGCCAAGTGGGAGGCCGGGGTTCATATCCCGTCCCCGTCACCTCTGCTTGGCCGGGTCTTTTTCCGCTTTTCACGCGACATGCTGGGGCAGAATTGCACTCCCTACTCTGCCCAGGGCCAGGAGAAAAGGCCTGGTGTTTAAAGGGAGCATATGCGAACAAAGACACCCGGTCTCGGCAGCACTCAGCCCAAGGACACCTAGCCTAAACGCACTCAGGCCAAGCTCCACTCGGTAACAAATGCTACCGGACTTTGCGTCACCCAGCCCAAACGCACCTGCCTCAAGATCTCCCAGCCCAGCCGCACCGAAGCTTTGCTTCACCCGGTTTAATCGCACTCGGACTTCGCCACACCCAGCCAAAGTGCACCAGTCCGAAGTGACCACCTCCCTGACCGCCAATTTCCTTTACCGCCAACACACATTTTCCTTTACCGCCAAAAAGTCCTGACCGCCAATTTCCTTTGGCGCCACCAAACTGAAGAGGCCTTTGCTGCAATAAGATCCCATGCGGATAGCGTGGGTGTGGGACAAATTTGTGCCACATTCTTGGCCTACGTCAATCAGAAATGGCTAGTGAATGTGGGCCCCGAGGGCTTCTCAGTGTTCCAACTCCAGCGGAGAACGAACAACTCGCTGGAGTCCTTCCACGCGAGCTTGAGAATGATCCATCCTCACCCAAACGCATAGAATTTCTTGGGTAAGTCAGGTGCAATTTTCCCCAACTAACCTTGGCACAAATCATGTAAAGCATGAGGCAATAATGAGTGACTGAAAAATGATTTGCCTGAAAGCGTGTAGGGATCACCACAAAATTAAGTGGCAATGTGGCATTCTTTCCAGAGCGATTGATGGCGACAGAAATGTCGCAGGCACAAGAATGTATATAGTCTGACCAGAAGCTAAAGAGAGCTGGTCGGTTTTTCCCATCACCCCAAATTCCCCCACCGCCACCCCACCACCTCGAAAATGCCCCAGTTCCCGACAATCTTAATCCACAAAAAGGTTCGGAAAGGTCACAGTGTTGCCCATCAGTAGTACAAATCTTGGAACAGTGCCGTGCGGACGTGTACCATTCATTCACTGCTGGTCATGGCTTGTGTCCCGGAGGTGGTGCTGGAATTCAACAATACTCCTCCTTCAACTCCCCCCAGATTGTGAAGGAAACATCAAGTGCAACTTTTGTGGCAGAGTGTACTATATACCGTTTGCTCGCAAACAGTGCTGGTGACGATGGAAGTTATCGGACTCCCACGAAAAAAAAAGTGCACCGAGAGAAAAAAATCTTTGACAAGGTCGACGACTTCACCCGCGATCTCTTAAGAAGAACTGTCTATGGCATGTTCCTGAGGAATCAAGCTCCGACGATTGTTACCCTGCTAGATGAGATCCGCGAAAAGACTGCTGCGACGCCCTATCCTTTCCCATATTGCAAAGAAACTTTGCGACTTTTGCTTCATTCCATGGGTTTCTCACACAAGAAGAGTCGCCGTATCAATGGTCGGGCAGAGTCACTGGAGATAGTGAGCTGGCGATATAGGTATGTCGTATATTGAAACTATTATCTAATATTACATTGGAATTATCAGCGAATTATGTGTTATGACATTAGATCTAACCTGACTCCTTACTTGATATAGGTACATTGAAGAGGTGAGAATGTGGAGGGCATTAGGATACAGGGATATATACTTAGACGAGACGTGGTTCGACACCCACACAGGAGTAATGAAGTGCTGGACAGACGATTCGGAAAACTGCTCTCCAGATTCCCGGGGGCAAGGGAGATCGCATAGTAATCCTTCACTGTGGAGGACAAGGAGGCTTTGTGGACGGAGCACTCTTCGTTACACATAAGAATATGCTGCATGCCCCAGCTGACTACCGCGGGACCATGAATTCGACCATATTTGAAGAGTGGTTTCGGGATCAGCTCTGCCTAGATTGGAGGAGCCGACTGTCATAGTTATGGACAACGCCAGCTACCACAGCCGTGTCAAGAATCCACGACCAACGATGGCGTGGAAGAAAGAGGACATCATCAAATACCTGGACAAAAATGGAATCCCCCGTCCTGTTCCTCCCGAGACTAAGCCGCGTTTACTGTTAGCGGTCCACAACCACCATGGCATCCCTAAGAAGACTCATGTGGTGGACGAACTGGCGCTTAGCTGTGGACATGTGGTTTTTCGCCTACCGCCATACCATTGCGTCTTGAACCCTATTGAAATGGTGTGGTCGGAAGTAAAGCGGAGAGTGTCATCCCACAACATCAAGAGGCAATCTACGGCAAAAGTCGTGGAAATACTCGAGGCCAGCCTGCAAGAAGTCACGCCAAAAAAGTGGGACAATTGCATTTCCCAAGTGATTACCATCGAGGATGAATTCTTGCAGCTGCAACCAGCACTTGAAGGTCCACGCTTCCCCATCGTCATTAGTGGCGAAACTGACACAAGCTCGGAGAAAAGCGACGGTGAAGAGAGTAATTAGCGCAGTATAAATGATGATACTACTATCCCAAAAAGGTTTGAAAATATGCAGAGTATTGATATGTAAAGGGTGCCTTATTACAATTTCTTATACGTATAATGACCACAGATCCACAATTACGGCAACGTCTCCTTTTAAACTGACCTTTCCGAATCCTTTTGCGGATTAAGAATGTTGGGAACTGGGGCATTTTCGAGGTGGCGGTGGGGGATTTTGGGGTGATGGGAAAAACCCACCAGCTCTCTTTAGCTTCTGGTCAGACTATAGATGTGCAAGTGCAGGCATTCCCATAAGACGGGGAAGGGACCGGAACTGGATTCGCCAGGAGACAAACATCAGAAATCTTCAACAACGATTCAGCAGTGGGGAGTATGCGAACAGGCTAAAGGAATATCTCCTCAGAGCATGCTACACGGTTCGATCATATTTGAATCAGCAAATAAACGGTAAGCATATAATCATTGAGGGTACTGGGACCTACCAGCATGTAAACAAAGTGCAGGATTGTTTCACACCTGTCTTTTATCCATCCAGCCCGGTGTGTCGCGGGGACATCAATCAATTTATAAGGGAGTTCTTCAGATAACTTAGTATCAGAAGGTGGCGAGATTCAGCTGAAACCCCTGTGTTGTCCAATTTTGAAAAATCGCCTAAAATGAACATTTGCAATGTATCGGTTCGCCAAGCACAAATTATCTTTGTTTCGGGCACAGTTTTTACTCCCGTACGCAATTACCAAGTCCACTTGGACGATCTCCCTCATACAGCCCCTTCTTCTGATGTATGCGGAAGACCTCATCACGAACGCATGATGGCCGCAGCTCTTGTACAAGAGGGGATGACGTGTGGATTCATCTCGGACGTCCTCTATGACTTGCTGGTCTGGGGCAGGCCACAAAGACCGCTTTGCATAGAGGATGTCCCTGGAGATGAGGCGACAAGAAACCAATTGGAGCAGGTACTTATTGTTGCTTCTCAAATTTTAGTAAAAGTAAGAGTGAAAGCCATGGTGATCTACACTGTAGGTTGAGAGAACTTGTACAATGGCTTCAGATGAAATGATTCAGCTGGCCAGTGCATGTGTGACCTTGCCAGTTTTGACGTCATCGTAGTACAACAAAATCGATTCTGTATTGCAATGTCATGAATTTCCCAGCATGCAGTGGGGCTTCTCTCCACTATAAAAGGCAGACACAATTGTAACTCGAGGCCAGTTGGTCCTCCACTATGGGGCCACTGGTCACCCCCATTCCTACCCTCCATCATCCTGTATACCCCTACTCTCATTGTGAACAACCGAATTAAAGAGGCTGAAAGCAGAACCCAAACTCTATTATGTGCGTATACCCTTTGTCACCCGTCATGACTACAGTCCTGGTGTTTCTTGTCGTTATGTTACCATACGACTTGATCATCATTGGTCATATACGTACTACGTCACATAAATGTGGCGTCGGCTGTGGGTTACGTCACACTGCTGGCTATAGGAAGCCTCTCACATCCAATAACGTGCCAGAAATAATTTCTTGCATATTGGAAAACTATTGCGTAGACCGCATAATGGCTGGCATCCTGCAGTTTGCCAGGGGCCTTGCCTCACTAGGAGTTTTAGACATCATGAAGGCTCATGGTGATGCTCTCCGAGGCACTTTCTGTCGAAGGCCGGAGAAGCTCACAACAGAGTCCCTCCCGTCCCTATTTGAGGTGTTGTATTCTGATGAGGGAAACAATAACAGGGACCAGGAAGAAATTAGTGTCATTTTTTTCCAAGATTTCCTTGATGCTTGTATTATTATTATTATTATTATTGGCATCAATAGAACTTTCATAAAGGAAAGAAGCGAAGCAAAAGAACCAGGGAAACTTGGAGATCCGCTGCGGTTTCCTACTGCTTCCACCTGCAGCAACAACCTGCGATTGCCCACATGGCATAAGTCCTATGAACCTTTTGCAGAGGATTTTGCCTTCGCAGTGATTAACTCACCATGTTTTGGTGTAGTATAGGTGGCAAATTGTTTCTTTCTAGAGTCATAATAGGCTAATATCTTCTTTCCCGCTTTTGTTCTCCATTAGGCTACTCTGTCATTATTCTCTGCTGCATGTACAGATCAGTGCATCATGGGGAGGGGGTTCTAAACAGGTGCATCATTACGATTCGTTAAGTGTTTCATCCAAACTTCCCCCATGCTTCCATGCTTTGACAATATTGCCTAAATAGGGAGGGATTATGCGGAGTAGTGGTCACTTAATTTAATGGTTTTTATCATGTTTATTGGTTGCATAATTACAATATTACAATTACATATTACAATAATAGCGACTGACATCTCGGGATCATATGCTGAGAATTGAATGCATGGGACACGCAGTCTGCCTTCTTTCTTCCAGCCGAAAATGAAAGCAAAAAAAAATACCACTTTTCATATATTTTTATCACATTTGTCATGAATCTGTACCAGAATTTGATATTATTTTATCACAGAACCGGACTTTCCTTTATGAAGTTAAAAAGTTGCATATTAAAAATTGGGTTTTTGAGATATTAATTTTTGAAATGTGCATGTTGTTGCATAAAAACAAAAATCACCGCAGTTGAAAAATTGGCATCTCACTTAATACAAATATATACCGAATTTCGATATAATTTTATAAAACAGGGCACTCAAAGAATCAGTTGTATTTTTCTTCCCACTCAACCTAGAAACATGATGCTTGGTTTAAACTGTACCTTAGTTCATGAGAATGTAACACAATTCTCAATAAATGCTGGAATTGACTCTCAATCAGTGACCCATATACGCACGCGAACGTGACGCTACGCGAATTAGTTTATTATCGAAGGTCCTCCCATGGATATCGACATCAACAGTCCCGATTGCTGCACTGATGTTGCTTTCACAGTCTTCTAACATCAAAGCTTATTGCTGTAAGCACAACTCTTCAAATATGAGGATGAGGCCGCCAAAAGCGGCTATCTTCGCCGAAGCATATATTATGAGGAAATGCCACTTTTGAAGTTACGAGTTGTGTAACTCTGAAAATTTGTAATTGTGATCATGTCACCATCAAGAGTTTAGGTACCGGTACCTATGTCATGATTTGCGTAATTCAACAAAATCAGGCTCCTGTGGCATTTTTCACTCGGCTGCTGGTGGCAGTGGAAGCTGCGCTGGGCGATGTGTACCTATGGACCAGGCCCCTGCTGAGTAATGACTTGTGCCCCCAGTTGTCCTTGTGGGGGTGACCCCCCCTCCCCGTTGGGGGGCCTCGTCGTGTTTTTTTTAAACAGCCCCCCCTTTTTTGGGTAAAAAAAAAAGAACAAAAAAGAACAGAAAAAAAAGAAACGGAAAAATACTTGGACACCTGGACATAATTGGTGTTGGGGAGTGTGTCACTCATTGTTTGTGTGTGTTTTGAGACGTTTACCCCCCCCCCTCTCTCCCCCTATGTTTGT
>KZ538634.1:20873-41839 GCA_000934665.2 Catajapyx aquilonaris
TTTTTTTGTTCCCCCCCCCCCCCTTCGCACTACTTTGCCCAAGTGTCTCGCAAGCTGATATATTTTTTCTTTTTCCCTGGATTTTGTATTTTGCCTTTTTTGCATTTTTTTTTCTTGTCTGTGTATATCGCTCCTCATGGTCGCGAAGCTGGCGGAGGGGGCTATGTGGCATTGTTGCCCCCGATTGGGGTAGAGATTGTATTTCCCGCGCCTTCCCTAGGTTGGCTCCCCTGAAAAGTGGCGGTTGGTGACGGTGTGGGGAGCCGCCTAGCGGAGGGCAAGGGAGTGAGGGAGAAGCGAGTAAGCCGGAGAATAGGCCGGACGTGTACCCAGGATTAAGAGGAATAAACGCGAGTTGTAAGGTCCACGTGAGTATTGCTTGAGTGGTCTTGTTTCCCTGTCTAGTTGGACGGGGCTTACCCTGAAACTCCTTAACCTTTTGTCCTTTACACAGCTTTAAAGGGACACTCCACTCAAAAAACCAGTTGACCTCTAAAAATCAGGCAAAAAATCTTGAATCGGGTGATACCACGGGTTTTTTTCTACGGCGAACGATAATCCGATAAATAAATGGCAAAGTAGGCCGGCTGCAAACCCCCTGCCCCTCCACCCCCGGCGACACCTACCCCGGGCACCTGGCGGCTGCTTCAGGAAGTAGGGATCGTAGCCGCGCGGGTTTGAAATGCAGTTCGGTGGGATATTTCTGGCTGCTGCCAATACTGTCACGGAGGTGTTACTTTCCAGACCTCGCCTTTGCTTGGGTACCGGTGGGCTACATCTGTTGCTTACGCATCAGATCGCCATGACTAATAAAGGCCCGGAGGGACACATGTTTATGCTTAGCACTAGGGCAGGAGGTGGGTAGGTCCTACGCTTGTCATTTCTGGCTTTCATTCCGGCATATGGTGGAGGGCTCGGAAGCAAGTAGCATCATGGACGAGAAAGGCACGGAAAGGTAAGGACAAAAGGCCGTCATTCTGGGCAGTGTTTTGCTCCTCACCCTCGCACGGCTCGAATTGATAAGGGAGGAGCCCATGTGGACTGGGTCGGAGGCAGCCTGGAACTTCGGACTGTTCGGAGCTATCTCCCTCGGCAGCCTCCATGCTAGGTCGCGAACTATCCTTTTCCATTACCGTACATTCGGGCCCGACAGAATCGCTGGACTGCGCCATCTTGGAATAACCGCTACGCGATTGAGAATAGCAGCTAATATGTGTTAGGGCCAGAAGATTGCTAATGGCTCCGTTTCAATGACTAATTCCAATTTTACGGGGATCTGATGCGGCAGCAACAGAATGATGTAGCCCACCGGTACACAATTAGGAGCCAAGCAAAGGCGAGGTCTGGAAAGTAACACCTCCGTGACAGTATTGGCAGCAGCCAGAAATATCCCACCGAACTGCATTTTTTCAAACCCGCGCGGCTACGATCCCTACTTCCTCAGGCAGCCGCCAGGTGGCGAGTACCCAACTTCCCCCGGGGGCCGCTGGTCAGGAGGGCGGCTCCACGCTCGATCAGAAGTCGAATTTATTCCGACTTTCGCCTCTTCCCCTGTCATTACCGTTCGCCTCAGAGATAAACGGATCGCATTCTCGGAATCAGGATTCCTTGCCTGATTTTTAGAGGCCAACTTGTATTTTGAGTGGAGTGTCCCTTTAATGAAGGTGGAGTGCATCAGCTAAGATACCTATACTTTTAACTATACGGTACTTTCGAAAATATTAATTACCGGTATAGATAATTTTATGTAGAGGTCATATGCTCATCATTTGAGACGTTCTACATAGTAAGCATATTTGGAAGTTCTTAGTGCTGTAGGTAGCTGACGTGCTATCGATAATTTATTATCGATAATTATATATACACATTCCAGTGTATTTGCACAGTTTTTAATACTCAATCGCGTTTTATGTAAGCCTGTTCCATTATTTCCACATTAATATTTACGTGAGCTTAATTTACATGGGATTAAAAATTTAATCACATGAATTGAAGATTAAATACCGTCGAACAGGGTTACTTAAGCCGGGTGGGTAACTTAAGCCATTGTGCTGCGTAAATTTCGGACCACAGATTTTGAGTTGAAATGTTATTTTTCATGACATAAGTTCCATATTTAAGTGCAGTTTTGGACTGCATATTTGAATATTGTGTTTGTGTCAAAGGTAACTTTGTAAAATCTTAAATTATGTTTAGGATAATTGCATCATAAATTTATACCCTACGTAACTTTCATCGCCAACATCATCTGTTTGAATTTAATTCGCTATAAAGGTGATGAAACACAACCTGCAACAGTCCTTTTAAGGTAGTTATACTGCATAGCTTCAATTTCCATTTTGGTGTCAATATATACGGTACTTAAAAATTAATTGTTCCGTCATGTGCGGGGTAACATAGGCCACTTGTTCCAAGCCTGGCATGAAGTGCGGGGATTAGCTTCTGGGGGTCAGGAGAGTAGTTGCTAGGGCTGCGCGATTTCTCATGGATGGTACACATGGATCCGCATGGATGGTCCACATAGATCCACATAGGTCCACCTAGATCCACGAGGATGGTCCACGTGGATACGCGTGGACTTTTCGTGGCCGAAAAGTCCACATGAATCTATGTGGATGTCCATGTGGATTTTTTAACTGGGGTATACTTGGAGGAATCTGGTTTTTTGGCTGCCTCAAGTTCAACATCAAATTTTAAACAAAATGAATGGTCATTACGAGTTACAAGTGACCTAAGGAACATAGAAATAGCAATGAATTTTCATGAACAAAAAAGTCGATTTTTGTTGCATAGTGTTGTTGTGGTTTTTGTTGCTGTAGTAGTTGTAGTAGACTAGTCTTGTGGCTAGATTAACATATCATGTGAACATCTTTTCACAGATATGTTTGGCATATGTGGTGATCGAATTTGAGCCACAGCCGGGGCAGAACGCGGCTGACAGAGAAGTTGCTGTGGTGCACAGTAATTGGCTGACTCCGAAGAAGAAGGAAGTATTTTGGCCACCTTATACAAGCAGCAGGGAACATTCAAGAAGGCTCTAACGAAGGGAGAAACGCCAGCAGCAAAGTGGACTCTGTACAGAATTAAAGATATACTATACAGCACAGGTATGAGAATCCCACATACGTAGTAATGGCAAATTACTTGGAGTGCAATGACTAGTTTCTGAGTTTATAGCCATGTTAAAAAGCAGGACTATTATGCACCATGGAGAGAATCCCTGGCTTCCTTGATGTTAATATTTGAACTCTCGCCTAATTCAATTTTCAGGGGTTGCATCAAAATGTGTCGCAGAAATGCAATGAAATATACTGTATTATAAAACACACTGGCAAACAAATTTTGACAAAAGTCACGGCTTTGACATTAAAGTGGCCATTTCTTAATGATCTAAGGCTTTTGATTCGGTTCCACACGGGCGTTTGATAGATAAGATGGGGTCATTTGGAGTCAGCCAGGCTTTCATAATGGTCATTCGAGATATTTATAGCAAGTTCGCTATGTTTGTAGATCATGACCCTTCCATACAGCAAAATCTAACGGTGGGATTACCGCAAGGCGAGCCTTTGAGTCCGATTCTTTTTAACCTTTCCGACCTACCTACAAGCCCGGGGAGCTCCGGGTGTGAATTTTGGACCCAATACACTGGAAGTGACATCGTTATCTTACGCTGATGACATCATTCTCCTGGTAGACAATCCCCTTTATTTACAAAAGAACCTCCGTGCATTACAGGACTAATTTAGGAATAACAAACTGACGATTAACTTGAAGAAAACCAAAGTTATGTATTTCAAACGGGCGGGAATATCCCCCAAGTTAACGTTCTATTGGGAGGGCATTACTCTGGAGTGGACGAAAAATTACACTTACTTGGGCGTCCCTTTTACTACTACGGGGAACTTCACGTTAGCAAGCAAACATTTTAAAACTAAAGCACTAGTTGCAATCAACAGCTTGTGGCCCGTTTTATTACGCCTTAAGGTTAGGGACATCCAAACGGCCATTAAATTATTTAATGCTCAAATAGTTCCGGTGCTTCTCTACGGTTCGCAAGTGTGGGGCATATCCCAGATAAATGTGTTTGACCAGGTCCAGAACTACTTTTTAAAGAAATTCTTGAGTCTCCCAAGAAATACCGCTCTATACTTTCTCCATCTCGAGATAGGCGAGCCCCCCTTGTCGGTAGGATTTTTTAGGCTTCTTTGTAAATTCATAGTGAAATTACAAAATTTACCGGAGGAGAGATTACTGAAAATAGCCTTTCGTTCAGCCCTAAAGGATGCTGAAGCATCATACTAACTTTGCAGAAAAAAATGTGCTGTACCTGTACCATATTGCTGGGTACGTCATGTTACGCATTTCTGAAAGTAGAAAGATATGTGATGTGTGCTGGCAATCAGCAGTTACCTCTGAGCCTTGCAAAAACATGTATGTGTATGCCACACTAACTTCACTGCGCTGTCACCGAGAAAATTCACTGACAACTGTAAATGAGAAGTGTTTTAATCTGTTTTTGGAATGTGACACATATTTCAGATCTGTACAGGCTCAGTTGATCAGAAAAAAAGTGTCCACAAAAGCAATTGTGGCTAGCTGTCAAAGGGTCATCATTGATTGTGGGTTTCCCAAGTGTCACTTACTATTCAATAAGATTTTGACCTATTTCTTCACTTTTCGCATGAAACTGTGGAGTGCTGAGCAACGAAAGAAGCTAAACGGAATGAAAAAGGTAGCTAGATCTAGCAAAAGTGTTTCTATGAGAGTAGATAGTATAAGGAAAAAGTGTTAAGCTGATCCAACGCAACTGTTGAGCGAGTGTATCATTATTGTACGGTATTGTAGTGTGTAACATATGAATAGAAGCTCCAGTGCACCACTCTACCCTGCACAGCAGAACGTGGGCCGTGGGCGTTCTCCGTTTCTCGCCCGTCTCACTCAAAAACGTAAGATATTCGTTATTTTCCACTTTTAGAGACTTCACTTCTCGTCACCACTCACCATCATGACCACATTGGCAGCCCCACGAGCCGCCAGTAGAAAAATAACGCCTCAAACAGCTCCTTTATAATTGAAGGGTTCGGGAGAAGAAGGTGACAACCCTCAATAGTCCCAGACCTAAACAGACCAGATAGGGCAGGACTGTGTGACCGGTGCATTTTTCATGCAGTGTACATTTTACTCATGACGTCATTCGCATCACTCATATGTAAATTTATCCCATCATGCACTTGTCTCTCTTGTATATAAACCATCCTCTGTAAATGACTCGTGGTCAGTCGGTCCCCACCTTGGGCCGACTACCCGACTTTGGCATCTACCTGAGTCGTTAAAGTACCTTTATATACCCTGCTCCTTTCACACCCATGCTGATCTTAATTAAATGTTGTCAGAGTCCATTTTATGTCTTTCCATATCCCTCTCACACCCCCGCTCGGTGACAACTGCATGTCAATGAGCAGTGATACATGCAAGCCAAGCAGTGCAGGTAAAAGGGAACAAATCACATATTCCAGGATGGCGGAAAATATTCTCCGCCCGTGCCTCCGTTGGATGAGTTTTTGGACATTGGAGACATGTCTGAGGACATTTCTGACGACGCGACGGCGGGAACGACAGAGAACCTGATTATGTGCCACCCGCGGAAACAGTGTCCGCCAGGGCTCTCCTGACTAAATTGTGGTGATTAAAAGTTGTCTGACCGAACTTTGTTGTGGCGTACCTTTTTATGGAAAGCTGAAGTGGACGGAGGGACAAACGTCTAGTCAGAGGAACATGGCTCTTCTATCCGGCCAATCACAGACGGGCGCTCCCCCGCGCCACAGGAGAAGTGTGGCATGCCCTTGTACTTCTGTATACCCTTGATACAGTACCTTGGATACAGTGCTTTCCAATCTTTTTCGTCGGATGCAAGATGAAAACATAAAGAGGGCTCTAATTGTAAGTTGCACTGTATCATGAACAGTGAGGAAATGACGTGGCAGGTGTCAGAGGAAGGAAGTGGGAAAATACACACAGTCAAATAAAAAAATGTAGATCAATTATTGTGCAAAGGGCTTACTTGCCCTAAAGTGACCAGACGTTTGTACGGAGGGTGGATCGCAGCACCATCAAGCGGACGAGAGGGAAAAGGACGGTGGCGTGACCTGGCGGGATCTTTAGTGGAAGCGGTAAGGAATTGGGTAAGGACCATATTTCGGTAAAACCTGGCATTTGATGATGAAAGTGTGCCACTTGGCATGGTGCTTCCTAGGACCATAAGGAATGATTCCGGAAGTGGAACCGGAAATTTCGTCCATTAGGATTCAAGATGGCGGCCAATAATGAAAATTGCCTCCATTGTTACAAAATCGGTATTGTTCGCAGGAAATTGACGATTGAGATGTCAATTCCTACCAATAGGAAGTCGCTGAACACGATTCTAATGTCAGGATACAGTTTGAACATGTTTTAAAACCATTTTCACAAAAATTGCCAATTTTGAGCCTGGCGTGGGGCGAGGCTTTCCCATATCAGCGCGCATGCGCCAGCCCGTTGCGACTCGTAATGTTGCCGCCAGCGGGCATCGTTACTCACAAGTCACAAGAGAGTGTAATAAAAAGCGAGAGAAGGCATCATCGTCCATTGTACTTGGTAGGTAAGAGGTAAGTTGACTCAGCGTTTATTATTAATATCTTGCTGAGCATGTCTTGTGATGGCGAATGTCTCTGTTCTTGTATTTAGAAATCGTGGAAAAGGGATAATCCATAATGTCAAACCCGCCAAAAAAGCTGCGGTTGGCGGTACCTGAAAATCCTGTGGATTGGTCGAAATGCTGTCTGTGTCAGTCAATGGAGGTGGACAACCTGATGTGTCCGGCCAAAAATCGCAATCCTATGGCCCAGAGTGCCGGATACAGAAGTTTGTCTGGAGCACTGGAGGATTTGCGAAAGTACGGGCACACTCTTCCCTCTGATAAGATGATAAGAGAGTCTCGGAGAGGAGGGCTGCCTTTTCACTAACCTCTGTAACAATGAGGCAAAGTACCACAAGTACTGCATTGTGAAGTACCAAGGGGAAAAGCTCGATCGCCTCAAGAAAGCCTCTGTCACGGACGAAGCTGAAAGTCCGGGTCGCTCCTCTTCTCAGGCAGCCCGTGTGACACGGTCGTCAATGCCCTTGCCTCGTACTGTGGACAGCATATGCTTCCTATGCTCCAACCTCCAAAACAGAGCAGTGGAACAAACCACTTCATAATGCTTCCACCGACAACATTTATCACCATGTGCAGTCCTGCGTCAATATCTTGCAGGATTCTAAACTTCTTGCAACACTCAGTGCTGGGGACCTTGTCAGCCAAGAAGCGAAGTATCATAAAGAGTGTCTAACACGGCTCTATAACAGATGTAGAGGATCAGATGCAGTGCCTGATTCAGGGAGATCCATGTGTGAAGGTCTCGCTTTCGCCGATCTTCTTGGTTACATTAGTGCAAAATTGGAGAGTGAATCGACTGAATACATGTTCAAAATGCCAGAACTGATTCGCATGTACCTTGATAGATTGGCGGAACTTCTTGGTGAGAGGGTGGAGAATCTCACACCTCCTCAAACTTCACGATTCCGTGGGAAAATCCTTGCATATGTTGGAGATTTGCAGGAGATCAAGTCCGGAAGAGAATTTGTATTAGTCAGGAAATCAGCTTACATTCACAAGGAAGTGTATGCAGAGGACTATGACAGTGATGCTGTGGCTTTTCTCCGGTTCATCAGAAATCTAAGGAAACAAATGTCCAGGACACAGGCAACTTTCCAGGGGACAATTCGATGAGGACTGTCAACTTCAAAGCATTCCTCCCGCACTATTGGCAGTCGTAAATTCCATTCTGCACGGAACTTCATCTTGGACAGGAGCACAGCCAACGAAGCCTGGACTCACTCTCAGTCAACTTATGATGTTTAATTTCCATAAGAAAGAAAAAGCCCCCGAATCTGATTCAGCGCGACATGACAGATCGTTTGAACCTCCCCTGCCTGTTTACGTAGGACTCTCAATGGTGATGAGTGATGTGATGTTACCCTTTGCCTTCGAGCATCATCATACAACACCACCTGCTCACTCTGGCCAAATTACCGGTAAGAAACTTTAAAATATCCTCAATAGTCAATTTCCGACGAAAAACACCAACGGCGGCCATATTGGTTTCAAACGTGTTCAAACTGTATTATGACATTAGATTCGTGTTCAGCGACTTCGTATTGCTAGGAATCGACTCCTCAACTGCCAATTTCCTGCGAAAAATACCTATCTTGTAACAATGGAGGTTATTTCCATTATTGGCCGCCATATTGGTTTCAAACATGTTCAAACTGTATTCTGACATTAGAATCGTGTTCAGCGACTTCGTATTGGTAGGAATTGACACCTCAATCGTCAATTTCCTGCGAACAATACCGATTTTGTAACAATGGAGGCCATTTTCATTATTGGCCGCCATCTTGAATCCTAATGGACGAAATTTCCGGTTCCACTTCCGGAATCATTCCCTATGGTCCTACGAAGCACCATGCCAAGTGGCACACTTTCATCATCAAATGCCAGGTTTTTCCAGCTACCGCTTCCACTACTTGGGAAACCAAGGGGGAGAGTTGTTGTAGATGGGAGAAATAGAGAGTGGAAACAAAGTGTGCTAGAGTGTTTCATTACTTACCCTGCCTCCGTGTCCCGGCCGTCGAAGAGGACCACTTCATGGTGTCAGAAGTGGGATTGTCGAGACAGCAGGAGCAGGGAAAGGGTGAGTCAAATGAGTTGTGGGGGAGGACTACGATGGCATTGAGGTGGATGAAGGGGCGAGCTGTGAATGAAGATGGCGGCGAGAAGGCGGCCAGGAAAACTTCTAGGAACCACGAAGAGGACGATACAAGGGGCATGGTGCAAGAGACGGTACCAACACCAAGGACATGGCTCCGAGACCGGGAGGGGACCAGATGGAGGAATAGTCCCAGTGGTGGTTGGGACCTGTTTCCTGGTATGGTAACGCCGGGGAATGGTACGATGCAGGGTGACCAAGAGGGTACACGGAGCCTGGGGTGACCAAGAGGGCAGTGGAAATCGGCGGCATCACCAACACCCAAAAAGGCAAAAGTCGTTCCATCAGCAAGGAAGCTTATGGTGATTACCTTCTTCGATTGTAAGGGGATGGTGTACCAACACGCAGTTCCCCGCCACACTTCTGTCACCGGACAGTACTACCTCTCAGTGATCAAGACTCTCAGGAAGCACATCGCCAAAAAACGCCCGGAACTCCATCTGAATGGATTGAGGCTCCATCACGACAACGCCAGGCTTCATGTTGCGAATGCCGTAACTGAATATTTGGCCAAAAAAGACATCTCCTGTGTACCGCAACCTCCTTACAGCCCTGACCTGTCTCCATGTGACTTTTTTTAAATTCCCCACTCTGAAGTCCAAGCTACGAGGACAGCGATTTGAGACGCTGTACTGAAGAAATCTGAGGCGATCCTGAAGGAGGTCACAAAGAATGGCCTGCACCATGTGTTTGACGAATGAAAGAAAATATTTAAAAAGTGTATTGACATGGATGGGGAGTACTTCGAAAAAAGACCATGTGCCCATTGGTCCAGTTCAATAAATAGTGTGAGGAAAAAAAATAAGTCCTAGTCTTTTTTGATCCGCCCATATATGCCTTCTGCGGCATGTGTTTGAGCCTGTGAAATTGGCGTAGCCTGCGTGCATTGGCAATTACACCAATATGACACACCAATATATGTGAAGCTGCCGAACATGCTATGAATCACATTGTGTGGATGATAGATCTTACCAATTTCTTTCCCCGGCAATATGCTGTCTTATTTTTATTGCCTGCAAATCGGTGTGGTCAGAATTGACTATATATTGACATAGAAACCCATTTTGCTAGGGACATATAAACTGACTTGCCACGAATGGTGCCCTGGAGCTTGAGCTTGGGGTGCAGCGTAAAATCCAAAAAGCACCCCCTGAACAGGCTAATTAGAGCACTTACACAAGCATGAAATGGCGATATGGTGATTTGACGAATATGACTTTGATTTAGTTTTGATTTTGACATGGTTTTGATTCTGATTTGATTTGGCGAAATGGCTACTTTTTAGCCTATTTCAAATACAGGGTGTTTGGCAGGTTTATGGTGGTTTTCCAAGCAGAGTGTTGACACTCCCCATTCTTCGAGATGCAATTTTGTATGTTTCATCATATGAAGACCTTTTCCCAAAAACAACACATGTCAAAGAAGTAACTTTTCAGGACACACGTTCGTAACTCTCCAAAACTCAATGTTTTCTGTGCTGTGTCAAAATCCAAAGTCTACGGCCTTTTTTTTTTTTTTCGCCGAAGCAACCGTGACGGGATGCATCATCTATCTGGACATGATTGAGAATTGGCTCATGCCTCAGCTGGGCACCGACAGTACGGACTTGATCTACCAACAGGATGGTGCTCCGCCGCATTTTTACCACAGACTTCTTGAACACCAGACTACCAAACCGATGGATTGGTCGTGAGGGGAACGATGATCACCAGCTGTTGTCATAGCCTCCACGCTCTCCAAATTTAACTCCGTGTGTGACTTTTTAGTGTGGGGATATGTGAAGGCTTCTGTGTTTGTGCCACCACTACCAACCTCTCTGCCACAACTGCGGGCCCGCATCAACAACGCCTTCGCTCAATTTGACACTGACAAGTGACATGCTGCATCGGGTATGGGAAGAGCTAGATTATAGAATTGATGTGTGTAGGATCACTAAGGGGGCACACATTGAGCACATGTAGGTGTCACAAAAAACTTGATGAGTTTCTCTATATATTTGTAGTACAACTTGGATCCTTTTTTTTTTTAAACCACAGTGATTTTTTGAAACCGCTGCAATCATTTGTAGACACCCTGCATATACTTGGCAGGTGCATTTGGTGTTTAGAATTGTTCATTGGCCTACCTGTATCCTAAATACTCAGAACCCTCGCACCCTAAAGTGAACATGTCACCCTGTGTGACGCAATAATTAATAAAAATTTCCTTGTTAACACTCAGGCATTTAGGAGTTATTTAAGCAAGTGCTTCATGGTAGTCGGATTACTGGGTACAGTGCGTCAGCGGAAGACACGGGGCCTACTCGCCACCCCCAACAACATATCCGAAGCACCAAGAAATTAATTTTTGGATCCTTTTTAGTATGTTTAATGCATGAGGTCCTTTGCTCATGGAACTTCTAGCCACGCCAATGAAAGTTTAAATAACACAATGGCTGACGCCAAAAAGAGAATTGAGGAAAACATACGCCGAATTCTCCTAATAATTGAGACCGTCATTCTCTGTGGCCGGCAATGCATTCCTCTTCAGGCCCACAGAGATTCAGGTCACATGACTGAAAGATGAGGCGAGACTGGCAAGTGACAATGAGGGGATTTTTCGGGCTACTTCGCGCTACCGTGCCAAAGGCGACAAAGAACTCGCCCATCACCTGCAAAACAATAGCCACACCACGTATCTGAGCCCGAAGATACAGAATGAGATCATAGACTGCTGCAATCAATTCATTCGAGAGCAAGTAGTAAATCGAATTCATGCCGCCAAATGTATTTCAATCCTTGCGGACGAAACCTCGGACATATCCAACATTTTGGGGACGTATGCAAAATGCTGCCGCATACCGGGTACGCCTACAAAGTTTCGTCCATACTGTATTCTCAATTTGACAATAGTGCCATGAAGTATGGGCATGACCATGAAGATGGGGCTGTGGAGGGCGTCACAGTGGATGAGTGCGGACTGTTCATTGATCCCGACCTGCCGTACCTGGGTGCTACTCCGGATGGGGTTATTGGTGACGATGGCTTAGTGGAGGTGAAATGTCCGTCGTCAGCTTGCGACATGACACCAGAAGAAGCAATTTTGCAACGGAAAGTGACGGCATGGAATGTCAACAAAGACAAAACCCAAATCACCGGCAAAAACACCAACCACTCATACTTTTATCGGGTTCAAGGACAGCTCCACGTGACCACGAGGAAATATGCCTTATTCTGTGTGTGGACCATGAAAGGCATGAAGACGGAACGGATCATGAGGGATGACGATTTCTGGAGAAGCAAAATGGAGCCTAAGCTATCACAGTTTTATATCAACTGCCTTCTCCCGGAGATAATAAATCCCCGAAAAGGTCGAGACATGCACATCCGGTACCCACAATACTTCCTGGAAGTCCAAGATGCCCATAGTGAACTGCAGGCGTCAAAGAAGAGGCGGCATGCTCCGGAAGCGGAGGACCAACACCTTAGCAGCAGAAAGGTCAAAGCCCGCAGAAAACTGCATCCATAGGTCTTTCTGTGTATGTGTTTAGTGTTTTATGTATTTTAGTATGTAATACAGGTACAATTAACATGTTCAACATAGGTCATCAATCAAAAGAGGAGCAATATGTAAATACTTGCACAAACTAGTAAATAAGTGTGAGCGCACCAATGAATGAAGATGCTGTGGAGGGGCCTTTGCTGACGGGCAGGGTCCGCCAGTCTGGAGTTGATCCTCAATTTATTCCAGAATAGTAACATAAAATATCTAGATCAATTTTCAGAATGTCTAACAGCTACCAGATGGGTTGGGCGGCACCCAGGCGGCACCCGAGGCCGAATAGTGGCGGGCAGCCGATTTCGACCCAAGACGGCGTCAAAAGCGAAGTTGACGCCACCTTTTCTATCTAGACACCTTAGACTGACCATGTAGTTCTGAGTGAGTCGCCAGGTGACACTTCAGCCACCTGCACTCCCGAGTGGAGAGTTTAGTTTCCGATATGGAGCTTGTCACGTAGCTTGACCGTGCGAAATATTTTCAGACTGCCAGGATGAGAAGTATTATAAGGAGAGAGAATCGGCCAGGGCGGGTCGGTGGAATGGTGGAGTTGTTGATCATAAGGAGAGTCGACCAGTCAGCAGTTACTAAGTCATCTGGATCAGTCAAGAGACACGGGAGAAGAGTCCCAAGCTATCCCTGGAGCCGAGACGCCGGCGCCAGTACCAGCAGTGAGTATGAGGGTGTCAATACTGTCACAGTATCGACACCCTCATACTCACTGCTGGTACTTGGCCCAATCCTGTAGATGACGATTTCATGGCAGGTGAGTAAACTTTATTAATTTGTAAATTAATCATTGGGCGGAACTTTGCGAGAGGTGCCATTTCCATGTATACAATACTTTTGCTCAAGTAGGAGAAACAGTATTACAAAAAAATGGTTTGCAACAACAAGTCCCACACCTAACTTATACTTACATATGCATTGGACCATTCAGCTCAAGAAGACTGCAGTGGTCAAAAATATGACACAGGCCTAATTGCCATGGTATGAGGGAGTAGCAAAGTATGAGCCCCACAGAAATATCATGTGATATAGCAATCACAAATTGAACTTAATTCAGATAAAGATAGAATCGCTTCCATTTTTCAAAAGATATTGCAATAACAGAGACACTGATCATCATTTTCTATGGTTTAGAAACTTCCATCATCCTGGAGCTGGTACCTGTGGAAGATGCACCCGAAGATGATATGGTGATGTGGGAGCCTCCTACCAACCAATTCCCTTATACTCCCACGCAGCCCTGCACACCCATATTCACAACCTCCGTCATCCTCCCCTACATTGTCCCTTCCACAATCTGCATCCCCTCCACAGACTACCACATGTGTCGTCAGTGCGAATGCCACCCACAGGCACACCAGGGTGATCCAACAGAGACGCCGAATGCTGAATCAGCAGGGTGAATCTCCAGGTACAGTACCTGATAATTTATAGAAAAAAGCAATTGTGGTGTTGAAGGTGTTGAAGAACTCCTGAGTGTGTACCTACTGTGTTTAAGAAGTGCCCTCAAGATTTCCGATTTTTGCCAGGTCATCGAAAGCTCCTCCAGGCTATTATTCGGCATCATCATCATCAATCATCATGTATTGTGACTAAATTGAGATCTTATCCACGTGTTTTGCTGAACACAGGTTCATATTCCGCAAGGTGTGGTGCTGTCATCATGCAAAAAAGAACAAGATACCTGCAAGCAAACGAAATACTTATTGTGAAGTTACCCTAGACGTAAAGATTAAAAAGTGCAATAGGGATACAAAGCGAAATGATCCATACCTAAGGAGGGATCCACCTCTTCAAGGAGAGATAAAAATAAAGAGGCATAACCATCCTCTGGACACTTGCGGCGCCCTGCAATACTTGCGTGTCACAGATTCAACTAAGTCTCTCTTTCACGAGTACTTCAACAGTGGATTGGGCGCAGCAGATGCTACGCGCCTTCACGAGTCCAAACTAAGTTTAACTGGTACAAAAGTGCACTGGGTGTTATTTGCAGGAGGCATCACATCTGGACGGACACCAGAGATTATGCAGCCCGGAAAGGCATTGACCCTGTAAAACCACTTTGTTATCTTTGCTGACACAGCAAGAGGTAATAGAGCAGGGACTGGAGAGGTAGCAGTGGATTTAGGTGGGCCGAGACGTGAATACTTCAGGCTGCTTCTGAAGGACTTGCACAAATTTAACCTGTTCATAGGGCCTGAAAATAGCAAGACCTTTGCCCTCAATGCCACAGGTACTTTCCTTTTGCCTGGTGCAACGTATCGATAATTGATTTATTGGGAAAGAACAAAAATGCATATAGATATGGAGCCCTGTAAAAATTCCCAGTCAGGTAGTGTACACCAGGGTTAGTTATTAATGAGAAACATCATAATTGCAATGGATTTGGGCTACAAGGGCATCCGAGAAATTTTTCATCCAGCAGTCAGGTGACTACCAAGTGAAATCTTTTTCATCCAGGCAATGCCAGGTGTTCTACTACTCGTATATAATTATAGTCGGCTCAGCTTCACTTGAGCGGTGCAGACAGAGCCCAGTGCGATATAGTCATGTACAGACCTCACAGCCAACATCCCTCAGTATTTTTGAAATACACCATAGGTCAGTGCCTGTGGTGGGGAAATGACATGTCCCCCACCGAAAAGGGAATTGTACACTCCCTCACCGCTCTAGTCAGGCTGAGCTGACTGTAGTATGCATATAAAACTTGTTACAGCCTTAAGGTCTGAAGTCATGTGAACTTGCCAAGTCAACATGTGGATGTTCATAATTAACAGCTATGAGCCGATACCCAGTTATATTCCTATTGCTGACCTGGTTGTCGCCACCTACGATTTTTCCCCACCCCCTCGCGCGCCTGACCCGTGACTCTGAAACACCCTGTATATTGTGTCACATAATACATGCTCCTTTCCATCACCAGTTGCATGGACTGAACAAAACACAAAACTTATGGTGGTCATCAGGCTGGAAATGAATGACGCATTTGAGAGCAGCCCCATCCCAAAAGTGAAGCTATGGAAGGTGTCAGAAGAGATGGGGGAGAAGGGGGTCCTGGTGTCATCTCCCGCATGTGATGCCAAGTGGCGTAACGTCAAGAAACGGTACACAGCAATCAAAGACCCAATGAAGAAGACGGGGACCGGAGCCATTACATGGCCGTTCTTTGAACTAATGGATGAGGTTCTGGGGCACAAAGAGAATGTCTCACCAAGGCCAGAAACACTGATTTCTTCCATCCCCTGTGCTGCTCATGATGCAGAAGCAACAGAAGCAGAAGCAGGTGGCAGTTCCGAGACCCCTGTTAGGAAGAGGCTCAGGCGCCACGATGACGCACCCCCTAGCTGGTTCCAGTCCTACCTGGTGGACAAGGCAGCAGCAGCGAGGCTCGGGAGGCCCGGGAGGAAGCGCAGCGGCAGAGGGAGGATCAGCGATGGAAGGAACTGCGAGAATTAGAAGAGAGAAGGATAAAGGTGTTTGAGAACATTCTCAGTGTCCTGACAAAGAAGTAGTGGTGATTTGGGTATAGGGGAAAGTCGGGAGCAATGGGACACTTTTTAAATATTCATTAAAATATCCATAAAATGTTTTTTGTTTATTTTCATTTATATGCTATCCATTTTCTTTGATTACGTGTAAGACGTATGCTGGGGCCTAATCGCTCTTTCTGCCTGGGGGAGGGTTCGATGGGTGGCCCAACCGACTTGTTTGGGGGCAATTATCTCGGTAACGTGGCGGCACAGACACCTTAATCAATCCTCTTGTGTCTAAAACTCATATACGTCTGTGCACTGAGTTCGGTTACACCCTGTCAGTAGCCAAAGGATTCTATCCTGAGGTCTAAGTAGTATAGGCCTTTCAACCAGTTACGGACAAGGCCGTTTTGGCGCTTTGGTTTCATGACACGATTTAGAGCATTGGATTGAATCCAGCATCCCTACAAACATATCATTGAAGCAGTCAAAGCAGTAACCAGACATGTCCAAATTCGTCAAAATTGACGTTTCTTAGATTCGCATTGGCAATGCAGAGACAATCGTGTGAAAGACTAGACATCCTTTTGTAACCTTCACGGAATAAGCAAATCCCGCAAGGAGAGGCTGGCCAAATATGCCAGGGAGCATATAACCTTCCCATCAGATAACCGTGGGGTACACGTACCAACGCAATCGTAGACGACATCTGTCGCGGATGTCCCCCTCCCTGGTTTCCCCCAGTGCCATCGGGGGGGGGGGGGGNGGGGGGGGCACAGGAGGTCCCACCCGCTCCTGGTGGGGCCTTCCTGGTCCTCCCCAACGGGTCAGTGAGGGTCATTTCTTTTCCTCCCATCAACCTGTACAGATCCATGCTCCTCCCCTCTTCCGGCGGCTACCCCCCACTACACCTTTCTCCCGATCCCCAGTCCCTGCCTACTGATTTTGAGTGCACCGAGACGCAGATCGCCAACATACTGTAAGTAGCCTCCAACCAGTACTCACGGTAACCAATAAACATCATACCCAACCGTACTTTTCTTTCTTTGGACCCTCAACCTACAGAAGGGAACTCGACCCTACCGTATAAGTGCATTCAGCATGCACGTCACATGGCGCCCAACGGGGTACCTTTTGTAAGTTTGGGGTCACGTATGGTGACGTAGATTCAGGCTACATGACGCGATCAGGGTCCACGACACGCTGCACCAGGGAGAACACAGCTTCCGCAGGGGTCGAGAACGCTAAGGCAACTCCTACTCACACAGAACAGACAGAACACGCAGACCCGCCCGCCGCGAACATACATCACTCCGACCCGCGTGACATGGCACCTCCGGATCGGTCATACAGAGCCTCGCCCCCATGTTGGGTCTCCAGCCGGCAGCCTCGATGGATGAGATCGTACAGAGAGTGCAGGAACTGCAGACGTATCGAGACGCTAACTCGGTCATACAGCCACAGGATGGTCTGTCAGTTTATTCGATTTTTGCTCCGGTTTGCGACCTTATATTTAAGCTTTAGCCCTATAAAAAAATTATTCTGGCTTTTTTACTTTCTGTAACATAATCCTCGATATGCCCAAAAAAGTAAACTTATAGCTTCGGGGTAGAAGAAAGGGGCTTAAAGGATTAGTATAGTGCGTACTTGCTTGAAAAACGTAACAGGCGTCAACTGAAGCCCGTCAAGTCGGTACTGAAAGGCTGACACTAACAAATACGTGTACGAGTGATGCCCTAGTGCAGGTTTTGGCAGTTGCCGCATGTGACAGTCCCGTATACAGAAGCTACTTGCACACATGTAAAGACAGCCAACTTAGTTCGGCTCCTCCTTCATATTGCCACGAAGGGAGTCACAGCGCAGGCATATTCACTAAGGGGTCAAATGTTGCGGCAAGTGAGCCCAGTAGTATACAACTTCCAGGCCTACTTCAACTGGACTGTACGGAAAATGCTACCTTGATGGCAGAGACTTCTAAAAGCTTTACCAAGTTTTACGGAAGTTAGCAAGTGCTCTTCAGGTGACTGTCCAAATAGGGAAGTGCAGGTCGACCTCTCCCTTGTTAGAGTCACCATCTCTCCTCAAGACAACATACACTGCCTGGAAAGACTCATCAACTACTGCATTAGATGAAGAAACGTTACTCCATGCAGCTACCCATTCCATGACACAGAGAACATCGCACATAGCACATCGCACTACGTAGACCGTACCATTTCAAAAAGTCCTATTTGCAGCGGCAGCAGGTCTGTCAGTTCTACTACAAAGCACATCTGGTACGCCTCTTCCCACTGCGAGACATTCCGACGGAAATAATCGTCACAGAGCAGAAATTCCAGCTGCGTGGCATCATCGGACCCTTTTCCACTCTGCCAAACACCACAGTGTGTCACTATGTAGCATACTGCTGAAGAGTTGACGGAAAATGGGAAAGACATGACATGACCAGCAAACCTGCTGCATCAAAGCCCACTCTCCTCCTTGTATCCCACGTAATCGTATACACTTTGTAAACTCTTGGTATTACTGTACAATATGTGAGCAGTGCTTCTCTACGAAGTTACCATTTCCAAGGGAAAAATCCGTGAATTTCATAACTGGTTTGAGAATAATAAAGGGCGCTAGCTCTATGGGCCGGTTGCACGAACCGTTCCTAGCCCGCTCCTACGTAGGTGCTCCCTACGGGTAAGAGCACTCCTAGGTGGCCGAGGGTTGCACCAACCCAAACTAGAAGGCTTCCTACGTAGGGTCCTCCTTCCCTTGTTATCGGGCAGTCGCGCCTGGCTTCCACACCCGTCTTCATGAACTGGCTATTTATTAATGAAATAACTGTCCTTACATGCATTAAAATAATATTACACAGCTGGAGAGTATGGTTTATACCCTTAAAAACATAAACGTGCTTAATTAGTCACGCATGACGCACTTGGCTAGAATCCCGGCAGTCACATTTTGGACCAACATGGCAGGAAGTATGGACGAGAGCAAAGAGGAGCCAGGAAAGGCAAAAAAAAAAAAAAAAGCTGAGAATTACAGTGAGGACGAGAAAAATCTATTGCTGGAGCTAGTAGAAAAGTATATCGACGTCATTGAATGCAAAAAAACGGACTCGGTGATGACCAAACACAAGACTGCGGCATGGGTCAAGATCACCAACGAATTCAACGGGTACCACGTACCCTACAAGAGAATGGGTGCAATTGCGGAGGTGTTACCAGGTATGAGAACAACACTCTTGCACACAGCTGTCCATCAGACGCGATTGACCCATACGGAGGAGGAGCATTCACTGCGAAGGTTCCACATGCGTAAGGAGCACCGCATGCAAGTGGTAGAACACAAGCTTCGTGTTAAGCTACTTGACGGACAAATAAAGTTTGCTGAAAGTCAGGGGAGTAATAAAAATTAAGGGAATGTGCTTTTAATTTATTTTATTTCTGCACAAATAGTTTTCATTGTATTTGTTACATGTACATTGGTACTTGAATGTAATTATGAGGGGAATAAAAATGCACTGAATGCACTTGACCTGCCCAGCTTCATTCGAAGTTTTCCAAAATTAAACGGCGACGATAGGTGTGGCCTGCAGCATACAATCTCCCACTGTATGCAAGCAGATCAGGTTGGTCTTGCTGCTGTCCTCCCTGATCATCATCAGGTGGTTCCTCTTCACTTCTCTGCAATGCAATATTATGGAGTACAGCTGTTGCCACAATTACTGCCAGCGATGTTTGAAGTTTGAGGCGGAGGCAGTATTTCATGCATGCAAAGCGGCGCTTCCATACACCATACTGTCTCTCAACGACATTTCTAGCGCTCTTCTGAGATTTATTGTACCTGGAACATCAAACAAGTTATAAATTTCCACCTCCTTTTTAAGTTCCTCTGTCATGCATATATCAAAGTTTTTACCACTTCCAATGGATTGTTGAATTTATTTCAGGTAGCGGTGGCATGCAAACTGGAGCCTGTGTTGTGTGTATCTCCCAAGTAACCTGGATTATTTTGATATGCCGTACTCTACTGTGCTGCAACACTTTTGTGGCTTCATGCACACGTCACATGCTATAAAAGCTCATCGGTAGTGGTTTTGTCTGCATACACTTTGGTATAGCAAAAACTCTGGACATGGAGGAGAAAATTCGTGATTTTGCGTCCCGCAAAGCACGTCGCGTCAATTTCATCTAACAAGGTGAGACCACTTCAGTGCTTGTGTATTCGCTTCGGGCGAAGATATTATGTGACATTTCAGAAAAGGACATCTTGCCACAAGGCGTGATCCACATCGGGGCCGAAGCCACCATAACGAAGATGGGAGAAGGTTTACTGGTTCATCATCCGAGTGTAGAAGAGATCTGCCATTGCTCCGTCCCTGCCTGCCTCTCGAATGGTAAATATCTCAGAGGGGTAGTGTGTATAACTTTCGAAACGACTGATGTATCAAGCCTCGAGGCTAAATTGGAAGTCGCCCTTGCCATCCAGCGTGGCGTTTGCGCTGCAGGAATTCAACGATGCTCAGGCGTGAAGACTAGACAAATGACCTCTTCTCCGTCCCACATTCTAATAGAAACGCTCTGCACAGCAGAATCGGGCAGGTCGGACATATCCTTAGAGTCAATGGTTGTGCTAAGTGATATACCAAGAAACATCACAATTCAGGGAAAAGAATATTCTTTGAGAGGAGTGGTTGGCATTACAGCCAGTGGAATGTCACATAGCGTCGTGGGGCATTATATTGTAGAAGATTGGGAGAGTGTTGGGAGGCGTACGATGATCTTCAAGACGGGAAAAGTCATTGCGCAAGGTCAACTAAAGTTAATTGCGAACTTCTTGTGTACACGGTTTGTTGAATAGGGAAATTGCAGTGGGATTTTGCATCGTGGTATCAGGCTGTTTGTATTTTGAGTTTCCCCTACTCGAAAGCGCCATGGGAAAGAGGCGTAGGATAGCCCAGCCATCACTGCCCCTAAATGCAGAGAAGTTTGCAGCCAGCGTTCTGCAACTGCCCCAGTTCTGCCTAACCGCTGATGGGAGGCCCTTCTATCTGGCCGATATTAGAACTGAGGTTGGAGCTGCCCCAAGCTTTTTTTTTTTTTTTTTT
>KZ538634.1:41863-57209 GCA_000934665.2 Catajapyx aquilonaris
TCATCCACAATTATTCAAAGGCTAATCAAGAACAAGAATTTACATTTACTGTCCTCACAAAAGGAACTCCAATCAAACGATAATTAGAATTTACGTTAGAGAAATTACATTTATATTTTAAAATGAAGCTGAGCCAAATAAGATCTGAAAAGGTGATAGTTCACAACAGTTTAATTTTAATGTACATTTAATGCAAGTTTTCGGTAAATTTATGCAAATTTTAAGATTTCTAAAAGCAAAAACAAGTATGGAAGGGAAAATGGGGGGAGGGAGAAGCAATGCCCTGAATGCTCAAGGACCCAACTCTACTGCAGCACTCCCATACGCATCCCACAGGCCCTAGCCCAGTGTCCCGCCCCGAAGCTAGGCATTTATGTCCGACAGCACTGCGTCCGCCCGTAGACAAAAGGTGTTGAACACCTCCCAGACGTGAGTCACCAGGGCAGCCCGTGAGCAGGGCCAGCCTAGTCCTCTGGACACTGCAGCGATCCTGAGCAGTTTCCGGGCCACCGTCATTTCTGGGAGGGAGCAGGTCCAGACCACGTGAGCGGCGTCCTGCCTCCCCTGTCCACACGGGCAGAGAGCCGCGTCCCCAGCATCGTCCTTCAACCGCCGGAAACGGACCAGGTAAGCTCGGAAGGGCCCGTGGCCGGAAACCATCCGGGTCACGTGCCCATGAACCCTCCTATGCGTCGATACCGCAGGAAAAAAGGAATGGTACCATTTATCGGTGTCCACCACGTCCCACCTCGTCCGCCAAGCTGCCCCAAGCTGTCACTTCGGTGATTTTTCAGGCACCGAGGACAGTTGATGGTACGCTCCGAGGTGACGTTCAGCTACACATTGACGGAACTTTCAAGACGGCTCCGCAAATGTTCAATCAGCTTCTAACAATAGCTGTTTCAGCCCATGATTATGTGAGTTGTTGTCGTCGTTGCTGTTATTAATTCACATGCAAAAAATTAAAATCCTGTGTATTTACAGAATAAAGCTGATTACCTATTAATAATAATAATAAATAAATTTTGATATTAATAATAATTTTTGTTCCCTTCAGGCCATCGCCCGTAAGGTGGGAAATCTTGGCCTGCGCCAGGCACCCAACAGGATTGGCCAAGTGAAGTTGGTCGTCAAGATAAATTTTGTCAGAGATTCTCCTAAATGATTCTTCATTCAAACGGGTACCAGATTGGGGAAGTCAACGACGCTCTCTATGATATTCTCAGAAACGAGAAATGGGACCGAGAAACCAAATGCGAAGCCCACCTTTTATGTACCAAGGTGAAGGACTTCCAATTTATTTGTTCCATCGTACTATGGCACGATTTGCTTATTAAACCACATCAATCCAGTGAGCAAGTTGCTCCAGGCATCCGATCAAAACACTGTGACTGCGTTAACTGCGCTGGAAAACCTGAAGCAATTCCTCTCCAATTACAGCAGCAATTCAGGTTGCTACGAGTCATTGCTTAAGACAGCTGACGGGCTTAGTCTGGAAGTTGAAGGGAAACCACAGTTCAAGACAACTGTTTAAGTTCGAAGAAAGAAGGCCACGCTATTCCAATACGAGCATGAGGATGAATCACCTCAATCAGCTGAAGAGAAGTTCCGAATAAACTTCTTCTTCACTGCGCTGGATGCCGCTTTTTCGTCCATCAGTTGAGAGATTTGAACATCTGGAAGAGCATAACACCCAATTCCAATTTCTGTACGACATGAAGAAGCTGGTCGAATGGGAAAGCGTGCTACTCCGAAAGCACTGCAACGACCTTCAAATTCACCTTTCTCATGCTGACAAGAATGACATAAGTGCAGTTGAACTCTACGATGAACTCTGCGCACTGAAGAATCTCTTCCGCTCCGAACTCCCATTGGTGCTGCTGCTCTCGCCGCTCCAGGTGGTGGCGGTGATGTTGTTGTTGTGTCTGATGATGATGAGCCTATTCCAGATCGCAGAGTTGACACTTCCTATGTATGCACGGTTCGGTACTGGAACTACGTACTGAGTGTGGCCATGTGTTTTGCCAAGTTTGCGTGGAGGTAATGGGCGTAATGATATCTTGCCCTGTGTGTCGCAGGGTAATAACTAATCACTTCAGATCCCAGAGAACTGCAACACGCCAGTGATAGAGGTCAAAGGCAACCTTCTTTCACCACATTGTGCATTTGAGGTCCTTGGAGAAGGGGTGCACATTGTTTCCGTCCTTGACCTCACCCAAGCAGTGGAAGTACTTGTAGCCACCCACTACATCTTCAACCTTAAATACCACCCTAAGATTTTGGCAACAATGACACTACTACAGCACTGTGTGTTTGACATCCCTGCTGACGTGCTTCCTCGCCCTGTGAAGACATTTTTAAAGAACTTCGGAGAGCTGTAAGGTGCATGTGCATAAAGAAACGCAATGTCAAGTTTAGAATATACGTGCCCCCAGTGCAAACATTTTACCTCCGTACATATGACCCGTTTGCTGTCCCACATTAAATTCATTCATTCCAAGCAGAGAGACTTCACCATTACTTGCACAGGTGACACACGCGCAACATGAGGGACCGGAGTGCCATGAAGTATGGGCATGACCATGAAGATGGGGCATCGATGCAGTCGAGGCTGAGGAGGGCGTCACAGTGGATGAGTGCGGACTGTTCATTGATCCCGACCTGCCGTACCTGGGTGCTACTCCGGATGGGGTTATTGGTGACGATGGCTTAGTGGAGGTGAAATGTCCGTCGTCAGCTTGCGACATGACACCAGAAGAAGCAATTTTGCAACGGAAAGTGACGGCATGGAATGTCAACAAAGACAAAACCCAAATCACCGGCAAAAACACCAACCACTCATACTTTTATCGGGTTCAAGGACAGCTCCACGTGACCAGGAGGAAATATGCCCTATTCTGTCTGTGGACCAAGAAAGGCATGAAGACGGAACGGATCATGAGGGATGACGATTTCTGGAGAAGCAAAATGGAGCCTAAGCTATCACAGATTTATATGAACTGCTTTCTCCCGGAGATAGTAGATCCCCGAAAAGGTCGAAAAGAGAAGAAGAGAAAAGGTCGAAGAGAAAATGAGAGGGCCACATTACCAGCCATCTAGTGTCGAAGAGTTGCACTCAAGATTGAAATTCGCGGGTGACTCTGTACGGGTCATCGTTCATGACCTCATCACAGAAGTTGCCAATTTGGCACCATGCAGCATGGAACTATGTCCCTATCACCGTGGATTTCTGGTTTTTGCATTAGACTGCGCGGTACAGGGTACTTCATATTCTGAGTTTCGGTCATTTTCGCTAATAGTTTCTGTTACATTAACGACATTTTGTTGATATCTGGCAACTAAGAAACATGGCCCAGAACATGCACTACCACTAGCCTATGACAAAATAGATTTTTACATTAGTTTTAAAATTAAAGCGCTATTATCACCCGCATTATGCCTGTGTTTGGGAGTTTTAACACAGACATATGCGAGATATTGACTTTGCTCATAATTGTTTTCTCGCCTGTTAAAATGTAATTCTTAATATATCAACATTGGTATATCTGTTTTCAGCATGCGGGAGTGAGCCATCGCTACGTGCCAAAATTATTCCAGGATAACAAAAAGGAAAGGTTTGGCGGTATCATACTTCACATTTCCCAAGGACCCTGATATCAGACGCGAATGGATTAGGAGGTGCAAACGTTCGGATTACCTCAATCCTGACACGGGCAGAATTTGCTGTCCATTTTGCCGAGGATGATTTGGAACGGGATCTAATGAGCGAATTGATGGGGGCTCCAGCTAGGAAAAAATTACAAGCAGGCGCGATCCCGAGTCTGTTCCTGCAAGGAAGGCAAGGAAGTGGGCCCAATCAAGCAAGGCCCACCCACCTGAACGGCGACAGTTATAGGTGAAGTGAGTACCTGGCATATACGTATATCTAGAAGGAGCATGAATAGTACATAGTGGTTACTACTTGAATATCCTGGACTAGAAGGGTAGGCGCGACGGAAGCTTTCCCATGTAGCGCTCCAAACAAACTGGAACAACAGCTAGAGAACAAACTCATCCAACTTTGGTTTGAAGGTGACTATAAAAAATTTAAGTTTTCACTTGCCAGGCATAGAGGAAAAATTGATATGTTCCTCCTGTCCATAAATGTTTCCCATATGTGCGAGAGGGGTGCCCGAAGTATAACTAGTCACATTAAATTTGGGAAAGCTGCAGAGTAGAAGTTTCTTCTGTACTTCTCTGTACCCGTACTCGCCACGCTATTGCCCAAGGAATATTTTGAGCATCACAACATGCTGTAAGTGGCTTGTGTTGGGATGTTATCAACTGACCAAATCCGTACCGGGGACGTCATCATTGCAAAAAAAGCACTGAGGGAATATGTATTTAAATATCAAGAACTGTACGGAGCACGGCATATGTCAGCCAATGTCCACCAGATAACACATTTGACTTATTCCATACGTGAATTGGGTTCTCTGTGGGCCACTTCCTGCTTTGGCTATGAGAGTGCTAACGGCAATTTACTCAGAACCACTCACGGCACGCAACACATCCGCCTGGAACTCGGTAGTGCAATAGCAGTACATAAAGCTGAAAGCACTGATTGCGCAAGTATCCGCACACCTCCGGCCATTTGCTACGAAATTGACACAACAGAATGCCAAGTATCATGTGATGGAAGACTTGGGTGACAATTTGTTTACCATAGGTACGTATGACTGTTCAGTTCCAAGCGAACTGCATACCATCCTTATTTCACAACTGAATGGAGACTTCTTGGCAAACGTGTGCCACTTTCAAAGAATTGTAAAATCTGGTACAGAATCATACCGCCCCGATGCTAAGAAAAGATCTTGTTACGTGATGTACAGTTGTGGAATGTACGGTGTAATCAAATATTTTGTGAAATAGGACTTGAAAGGGGAATTTCATGATGATTCCAGCATGACATATTATAGTGCTGTAATCCAGGGTTACCGCATAACAGTACCCTTCAGGACCACGATGGTTGTAAATAATGTTTCTGTTCAGCAAGTATTGCGAGAAATTGCATAGCCTCAGAGGGTTATACCACCAGACCCATCAGGTAATGTACGAGTAGACCTACACTATAGGCTATAGCTTATTAGGCCTATATAATAAAATACAGTAATACTGTAATAATTACTCTAATTGGGCTGTTTTTTTTTGTATTCAAGGACCGGTGGAGGCGGGAATGGTGATGTGGATCAGCAGCTACAGAGAAGATCCTCCCTGGTACTATGTAGTGACAAAGGACTTCAAGAAGCAAAGGAAGGTGGACATCGTCACGGTCCTTTGGCCTTCCTCGAAGAAACTGATCAGGGTCCCGCGGAGCTATTTGCACCATAACTTCAAGAAGAACGTCGAGAAGTTCACTGTAAGTGCGGTCTCAGTACTATATGATGATGTGCTGTCAATGACGAGTTTGACAAAAGAGCAGTTCGACCTTCTCCTACCCTTTTTGGAAACGTTTCGTAACAAATTTTGCGTTCACCAGCGAAACAAGTGAAGATACGATGATTGAACGAATAGGAGGAGCGTTTGAGGAGCTCCTTCGGCACCTCCCTGATCCAAAGTAAGTGCCTGAAATACCCAAACTGCACACTTTTAATCAAGTACTAGAAAAATTTTCTATGGCGCAAGCGTATAAAAAGGTGAGCCATAGAAAAATGCGCGAGTAGCGAGTGTTTTCTAGTCTTATAATAATGCCTGATTTATTATTCAAATCACAGATTTGAGTTTATGAAGGTGTTCGTAAACGAACTGAAGGTGCCAAATGTCCTTCCAAACAATGTTTGGAACGGAAACTTCGTCAACCACTCTTCTAAGGACATGTTCACGTGGTCCAACTCGTCCAGTTCAGGGTAACAATGGTTGACATCGTGATACTTGCGCAGGGCTTGCATCGAACTGCGCCACGGAGCACCATTATTGTCTGGAGTTCGGTAGCCTCCCATCGTTGCCTGGGGTGCCAACCTACTATTGTTGTACAGAGTGTCAACCTCATATGATTGCATTTTCTGAAAATTTTGGCATACCTCTGGCATACTGCCGAGAGATAATACAGATAATGTAGTGGGGTATAAAAAGGGAATGCACTGCAGAAATGGGAGGGAGGGGGGGGGGGAATTCCCAGAGGGGAATGTGTGTGGTCGACGAAAGGTCCAATTGCTGCATTACAGTGGCGTGACAAACGCCTTGTGCATGTGATGAGCACTGCTCATAAAGCAAGTGATGCTGTGCATGTGAGAAGGACACGGAAAGATAGTAGCAGAATAGCATTGCTTTCCCCTGCCATAAAAATTAGAGACTATACAAAGTTCATGATTTTGACCAAATGAAGGGGAGAGACCATGGAGCAGGTCGCGTTTCAAGTTACAGGAGCTTTGACCTGCTGGAGAAGGTTGGATCCATGAGAGTCCAGTTAAGTGCAATAAAATATGGGAACGTACAAATTTATCATACCTTCGATACCTACACAACACTCGGGTCATTCTCGTTGAGGTCTTTGGCTTCGGACAATACACTCACACCAATAAGGCCTTTCGTCGCCCAGTAACTGGAAGATTGAGGGAAGCTATAGGTGAAATGTGTAACAAGGACACCCCGACAAGGGTAAAGGAGAACCTGTACCGATGTGCTCCAGAGGACTCCCTACGGGAGGGAAATCTTACACCATGTCCAAGTGAGTGTGTATTGAAAAAAATTAGAAGTGAAAGACAGGCTAAAGATGACAAGGGAAGGGATCACTTCCTTGACGTTGTAGCAACCCGTGACCATTTCATAGCTGAAGATGGGATCGCTGGTGACTCTGTGCAAGAGATACATTATGTTCCTTTTCGGGTTCATATGTACTCAAGTGATCACATGGCGTATGTCCGGTCCAAGGACTAGAAATTATACCTAAATAGCACAGGGTCAGTCATAATTAAGCCGAAATGGTATGACGGCAAGCGGATATAATACTATGCATTATTTTCCGGCCTATAGAGGGTGGTCTACCTGTCCCACTTGCAGAAATGATTTCAGCTAATCACACGGTCCCTTCTCTGAATCAGTTCCTGGCAGGTGTCTTGCGGTTATCGCAAGGTTGATCTTCCTTGACTGGAAATCGACTGTAGTTTTGCACTGATGCACGCAGTCACTAGGGCAGCTAATGAAGAAAGCCTAACATCCTACATGCACCGAGCCTGGATGCTGTGTGTACAAGGACGGGCAGGGCATTTGACTGAGGTCAAATCTAACATCTTATCAGATGGTTTTTTTCCGGTATTAGTCCCGGAACCGGCGAGAACATGGGAATTGTCACTGAATTGAAGCTACAGGAGGCAGAGATTGTCATTGCCCACCTTCGAGATCAGAACTTGGTGTCAGTTTTCAATTTTCTAATGTTTAAGCTTTAATGCAAATAATAACATTAATTTGATTTTAGAGGCAAATAAACATTAACTTAAATTAACAGCTTTTAATTTGCGTCGGCCGAGTGATAATAATTTTACCCAGATTTTACCCTAATGACACTGCAATGTCTTTAACTCGTCCACAGCAAAGTCCACATGCTGATCTTCAGCCATCCCCCCCGTACCCTCCCCCAAACTCCCCCGCTTCTTCGTCATCTTCATCCGACTCCGACTCTGCACCTTCCCCTCTCCCNCCCCCCCCCCTCTCCTCTCCCCAAATCCCCCGTCTCGCCAGAGAGATTGTTGTATGGAGAATAGCACTTTCCGAGGGAAGGCAACTCTGCAGTCCCAGGGACCACCAAGGTTAATGTCAAGTATGATTTTCATACCACGTTTTTGCAATATTTTTTTTCATTGCAATAATGATGCTTTACCATCTGCTTTAGATGCGGCTTGTGCTACCGGCAACCAGGGCCGAGTCACTTCTGCCTCGGACAGCCAGGGCCGAGCTTCTTCTGCTGCAGACAGCCAGGGGGGTTATGCTGGTCGAGCCTCAACGAGAGTGAGAAAGCTGCGCAGGGGAATGACGTCAAGGGGGCGGAGCGTAGGCCCTTCGCTGCTGGGGTCGCACTCACGAAAGAGACCATATTCTCGTTCCCACTTCCGGATCTCACTTGCGTTGGGGAAGTGGGGTCGGAGCGAGGCTAGCATCTCCTATCAGAGCTCGCGGCTGGCCCCACGTGACTTGTGCTGCAGTTCACCTTCGTTACGGGCTATCATGGCGACCGCCAGCACGAGCAAGAAGCGTGAGCCGCGGCTGCCGAAAATTTCCCATGGCCAGCAGGAAGTCCCTCCTGTCCTACATGGAGGACAACCGACAGCTGGCCACGGGGAAGCTAGACCGCAGTTTCACAGCACAGGTTCGCAAGGCAAGCTGGAAGACGCTGGCGGAGAAGCTGAATGCAGAGGGGTCTGGGGCAGCCAGGAACGTAGAGCGGTGGCAGAAGGTGAGAATTTTAGCCCCAAAGCACCTTGGACTTGGGGTTGGGTTGTAGGTGGAAACATTTCTCTCAAGAATGCGAGACCATTGCATGTGTGGTTAATGCAGATATTATAAACATTTAACTACATTACATGCACCTTCAAAAGTGCTTCATGGAGCAAAGCAAGTTGTAATTCAGCCAATCAGGCACTCAGCAAGATATTGTGAATACCATAACCATTTTGACATGAAGCTCTGAATGTACCAAGTCACGTAGCGCAAGTATGCGGATTTCCTTTGTCATTTTTTTCAGCTGCAGCGGCTTTTGTAGAGGTCGTGAGCGAGTCATTGGATGGTCATGATAATTAGAGATGGGAAGGTACTTCGCCCTCTTATTGCCCGCCGGGGCGTTTTTTGCATGAGATGTTCACCTGAAAGCGATGCTGTTCTGCTGAAGGCGCAAACGAGCACAGGTCAAGGAACCCACAATGTCCCTCCTCTGACCAATGAAGAGGCGCGCGCATAATGGCAGTAATAGGAAGCGTGATGTCAGACCCAAAGGTGGCCACTCTTGGCCTGGCACCACAAAAACAGGTAAGCATGTTGTGCACCAACTGCATGAAAATTGCCAGTACAACAGAGGAGTAGGAACAAAAATTCAGCCTGTGTTGTAAGGGAGGGAAAGCCAGTTACTTGGTTTGCACTCATTTTCAACAACAGCCGTATACCACCCTTTGGAAAATATCACTGTGGCAGGCCTCAATCACGCATTCCTTTTCACTTACGTGTATAAATATGCCATACACTAACAAACTGATATGACAGGTTTTTCTATGTGAAGTCCGCTGAATAATGAAAATCTTTTTAACTGGCTGTGGTTCTCATGAAGACATATTCATAGATCTTATTAGCCAGCCTTTCAATTAATTATGTGGACTTTGCATTTTTCATTGTAATGGCACCACTCCAGTGGATATAACAGCTGCATATTCCTAAAGCACTGGAAAAACTGCCCCTTCAAGTGCTACTGTATGTGCTGCAAAAAGTTGGAATTAGCCATATGGAGGTGTTACCAACATCTTGCAGCATATTGTACATAAGTTATTCTGAATTATCATATTTCATCACTTTCCACACAGGTAGAGCCATTTGAAGATGACGACGAGCACCGAGATGGGGATGATATGACGCCACCCCCACCCCAGACTCCACCACCCTCTCCACAACAGCAGGCTTCCACTCCACCACCCCAGACTCCACCACCCACTCCACAACCGCAGGCTTCCACTCCACAACAGCAGGCACGGGGTCCAAGTAATGCAAGGGGAGCTGTGTAGTCTGCAGCGTTGGAGCAGGATCGGGACACTCACGACCGGTAGTATACTCTGAAAGAGGAGTACTACAAAAAACAACTGGCATTGGAGGAGAGGACGACAGTGGCCCCGGAGGAGAAGGTGAAGTTGGCTAAAAGGAAGACAGTGGCACTTGAAAACCAGTCTGCTGCAAGTCAGCAGTTCACGACAGAGGAAGCCATATACACCACATACGAACGGGCACGTTTAAAATTCATACCGAAATGTGGCCACCGAGCAGAAGACCTTACTAATGTCGTTCTGAATACCTTGAAACATTACGACTTGGGATATCGCTAATAATGTTCTGAAGAAGGTGTCAACATACTCCACTTACTTGAAGAAAAGTCCCAAGTCCTTAGAAACTCTGAAAGCATCCCAGCTATCCAGTGGGAGAGAGCCGCCCTTAGTGCCCCTCAAGGACTGCAACACCAGGTGGAACAGCACCTTTTACATGGTGGCGAGATTCATCAAAATTGAGGAGCACATCAGGACCACAGCCGTCCTGTTAAATGCCAAGCTTCCCATTTTTGCGGAAAAAGAGATGCAAATGTGCAGGGAAGGGAACTGGTGGAAGTGCTGTGTCCCTTTGAGAAAGCCACCGTCACAATGAGTGGGGAGATTATTGTGATGTGTCAAGCCCTTACCGAAGTGTGCATCGAAATGTTGAAGAAACATTACCACCACCTGACCCATGCTGTCGTGGTCCAGCTGAAGAAAGGCCTCTCCGACCGCTGCGGTGGCATTGAACGGGAGTGGCCCATGGCACTTGCCACCTACCTCGATCCTCGGTACAAGAACAGCGTCTTCAGCGGTACCACGAAGGAAGACGCGGAGAAAAGGATTAAGGGTCGCTTGATGCGGGCAGTACTGGCGGAGGAACCGGTAGGCCTATCAACACAGCACAGCTGGAGCAGCCTCCTGCACAACATCGGGTGCCAAGCCGTTCTCCGGTTTCTCCCTGGCTGCGAAGATCGCCCAAAAGGTGGCCCACTTCCAGCCTACTACTACATCCCGGGAAGCAAAAGCCATCCATGAGATGCAAAGGTGATTATGAGAGACAGTTTTCTTCCAATAAGCCACATGCTGCCAGAGAGTCGATACTTTTTTTTTTTGTATATATGTACTAGCCTTGAGAAGTTCATCGTCCCGCAGTGGCTAGTGCCCACTGGCGAGTTTTGCACATTCAGCAAGGGGGCATCCTTGCCTCCATGGCCCGTCTAGCCCACCACTTAGCAGAGAGAGGAGGGCTGGATGTCTTGGTGCTAAGTGGTGGAACGAATGATTTGTCCAACATCGCCACAGAAGCAGATTCCCTGGAGCGGGCGAGGGAACTGCTTAAAAAGATGAAGGAGTTTGTTACCTTATTGTAGAAGTCCATGCAGGCTTGTCGTGTGTGAGGTGCCACCAAGGGTAGACAGGGTCACACGGCAAGTCCTGCATGAGGGCCTCTGGAGATTCTTCAACCTCCGTTTGAAGATGATGTGCCGAGACAAGAAAGTGTGCTTTATGAACATTACTGTGAGTTTTTATTATTATAAAATTGCCATGAGAATACAATAATTTTATGAAATTTTAATTTTGTTCTACAGCACATTGCCCAAAGAATGAGCTCTTTGGTGGGAATGCGTGTCTCGAGATGAAAAATAGGAGATTTCCCGAAGATCCCATTCTGGCTATTGTGAACGACACCAGCCCATACAGTGATTTTCTGATGGATATTTGTTATGACAAATTTAGGATGCATCTGTGTAGTTCCGCGCAAGTCCATGCTGAGCGTTTGTACTGCCAAACTTCTGAAGTGTCTCGGCTATCTATTGATGCCACAGGCGGCATATGGAAGAAAATTTTGAAGAAAAAAAAATGGCGAGAAGTCCTCCCACATATTTTTCTTGTACGAGGCAGTCATTCATGATCCTTTGACAAACATGCAGTACCCTGTGTGCAGCATGCTTTCAGAGCGCCAGGACGCAGTACCCATTAGGAACTGGTTGTCAATGTTTATGAGAGAAGGTGCTTCAGTTCCTTAGGACGTTGTCATTGACATGTCTCTGACACGGCTGGGCTTGCATCAAGTGTTCTCGGATTCTACCATGGCAGCGTATCTGGAGAGGTACTCAAAAATTCTCAACCGGAAGGAGGACACGACTTCTTTGACCTTGCCCAAGAGTTACGTCAGAATGGACGTGGCTCATTTCATGAAGGTGCTTTCCCGGCTACCGTCACTGAAAGGCATGGGGGTGATTACCCCGTACGAGGCAGTTTTACCTCAAGTGTATGGCACTTCTCATCCAGTGTCGAGACGTAGCTGATGTCCAAGTTCTTTTAACTCACGTTTTCACAGTGGCTTTGTGTGAGACAGAAGGCGTGGACCCGGTAACCCACAGAGAACCTGCTGCACAGAATAGGTACTGGGAAAATATCAGACACCGACGAAGGTGAACTCCAGGAATTTTATATCTCCAAAAAGTGGTACATTCAAGGTGGTGCGAAACTCTTTCTTAGTGGTACAAAACTCGCCACACTCTGTAGAGTCAGATTCTAGAATCAACTGACCTAAAAAAATATACAAGTTGGAGAGATACAAAACTCTTTCTTGTGGGTCAGCACCAGGTTGCGCATATACAGTTGCAGTGCTGTCTAAAATCCCCAAATGAAGTGAAGTTGTGATGGTGCTGAACAGAGGCGCCATGCATCACCCAGACAGTCCCACAACTTTGTCTGCGAGCGAAACAGTAAGCAGAGCGACTTCCTCAGCAATGGTCACAACAAGGCTCGCCTCATCGAACTCTTGATGGAAAGTTTCCAGGAGATCGGTGTCACTGTGTGTCAAGCAGATACAGATACTTTCATCGTCCGTACCGCACTGGAGAAGTGCAGTCGAGGACGAGACGTCACGGTGATCTCAACAGACACCGACGTCCTTGTCATGCTTGTGGCTCGCTCAGAGGAAGCCAGCCAGAGGTCTGACGATTATACATCCAGGAACCAGCTCAGTGCCAGGAAAGATATTCCTTCCATCGAGAATCCAAGATGAGGTTGGCGCCAAGAAGAATAGCTTGCTTTTCTATCACGCTATCGCTGGTTGTGATACCACTTCCGCAATCTTTAGGAAGGGGAAGGTCTGGACATCGCTTGACAGGAATGAAGAATTGCGAGATTGCGCAGCTGTGTTTAACAATTCATCGGCTAAGAAAGAGGACGTTATTGCAGCAAGTGAGAGGTTCGTAATGATATACAGCAGCGAGGATTTCAACAGAACTCCGCCACCGCATGTACTCTGTCTAGGCAGGCTGTGACAGCGACCTTCGAGCTCGCCAAATTGCCTCCGACAAGCACTCACTTAGGACCTACTTACAAGCAAGTCTGAATTGCGCGCTAAAATGACGTATTGTTGAGATTATACATTCCGACTTTCGCTATTTGCTTCAGGTCCAGGTTGATTGATTGATTGATTGATTAATGGTTTAATGGCGCAACAGCAGCAATGGCTATACTGCGCCAAGCACCTGTGACGTTGTAGGGGGTCCAGGAATGGTCCATTGTGCCCCTCTGACTGGGGTTGGCGTCAGGTGCAGCAGGACTTGGTGCCAGTTCATACACATCTGCCTCCGGCTCCAGAGTCATTATTGAATGATATATCGTGCGGGAAGATGTACCTGCCGTGCTGCTGTCTTATCATGATCGATAATGTGTTCACACTGAATGGGCAAAAGTTGCCTTAATCAGTCCCAAGAAGAACATGATCTGGATGCTGAACAATGCGACACATAAGTGCGCGTTATTACAAGTATTATGTATTCCAACGAGCCAGTACCTTTGCGGCATGCTTCATTTAAAGATGCTGTGCCAAAACACCCCTAAAAACCTTCACGGGTTACTCATATCACATTTAGATAGCAGTGACAAACACAATTATGATGCATATGAAAGAATATGCAATGAAAGTGTCATTCAACTGTTGTGTGAGGTGCCTGAGGCAAAAGCCCCACTGTTGTGTATTTAAGGTTAATGCAGCTAGTGATTGCAGCGTTCTCCGAGGCGATACTTCCCCAGCTCTGCGAGTAAGGAAGATATGGACAGTGTTTTCTTTTTCTTGAGAGCTTGAGAGATGTTGGCTGAAAACAAGCGAAAGCTACACTTAAACGGAGAACTTTAATCACCAGTAACAATTATTTGTGCATCGAACTAAATGCCCAGTCTTGTAGTGTTAGCATTATATTCAGGTGTATGTAAATGTGAAGATGCATATTTGCCGGAGCTGCTAGGGTCACAACAATGTGAGTGACTATTTAGGGCAATGCGTAGTATGTCTAGTGTATTTTCGACGACTGTAAAATTTAGTATGTTAGCATTATTGCACAAAGTACATAGGTTAGATGTACAGATGAGAATAGCTGGGGGAGACCCCTCATTTACTGTCCCTGAAAGTCGTAAGGATAGTAAATTATGGTAACCAAGGCAACTCAATGTACATACGAGTCACTTCCTGCCTGGAAGGGAAGAGATAATAGAAGCAGTTAAATGTGGTCAACATGATTCTGTGGTATTACTAGAAGCTGTAGGATTAGGCAACTACAAAAACAGTGTTTCAGTCGTTCCCTTAGTTAAACAAACACAAGAAGACAGTGTACGTGATACTACAGGATATGCCACGTTTCCCCCCGAATAAAATACATCAGATAACAAACAACTTTTACTCATCAAACCTATGTACATTGGCAACTGTTTTTAGCACAGTAATCCGCAAACTGAGGTTTTGTGATATTACGCTTTAAGCTCTCTTTCTTCTCCCCCCCCCCCCTTTTTTTTCCTATTCAGTATATGCGACTTTTTTGTTTAATGAACACTCCATACTACTACAGGGAGCACAATATTATGTATCATATGCAAGTGTAATGTATTTAATGTAAACATTGCGGGGACCTCCCCCCCTTATGTAAAGGCGGAAGCCTACCAGGGGAAAAGAAATAAACTAAACTAAACTAAACAGTGTAAGTGATGAAGAGGATACATCAGACAATGAGGCGAAGAAGAAGAGACGCCCAGTGACGATGAACCACATGGCTTACGGAAGCACCACAGAGCTGAGTTAGAGAGGTCATACTGTTGTGGAGCTCCTCTGGAGATAAGTGCAGCAGCGGTATAATGGCGGCCTCCCCTTTAACTGGGGCAACACTACGGCTGCTATTAGAGGAACACAAGTCCAGTCTATTGCTCGACTTAGAGCAACAGTTCCAAAATGAGGTAGTAGAACTACTGGCAGTGAAAGTGGATCTTATCCACACAAAGTTGGAGCAAGTAAAAGGCATGTCAACCACCCTGGAACGTCAAGTTGGGGGGGGGGGGGGGGGGGGGNGGGGGGCGGGGGGGTTGTGGGACCAAGTCATGGCACTGCAAAAAAAGTAATAATTGTGCAATTGTGTAATTTATATGGCATGTCCCTGATTCTTACCAGTAATAATATTATTCATTGCACGAGCTGTGTCAGAGTTACGGCGACCCGACCATAAAGGCCCCGCGCCAATGTATCTCATCATCCACAATTATTCAAAGGCTAATCAAGAGCAAGAATTTACATTTACTGTCCT
>KZ538635.1:0-40052 GCA_000934665.2 Catajapyx aquilonaris
GGATATGTCGAACGAAGACGATGAATCCGCACCCGTTTTTCTCCTCGCTTTGCCTGAAAAGTGGCGCGAACGCCAGGTACCCGGCCCTCTTAACAAGGAAAATCTTGCATTAGAGTCTAAGAGATTGAGACCTTTCCAGTACTTAAGTTTGGATTGGCTTATTCAGAGCAAGTCATTACATTTACTTGTGATTTTGAATGGAATGAAGAGACCTAAAATATTAAGAAATATGAAAACCACTTCCTTTTTGTCCACTGCACTGGCTTAGTCACAATCTCATCTTGATAATTTAGTGACTAGCTAACGGTATTTCATGATTGTCATATGCACATGCTTTTTACCTGAATGGTTATGGTATCCTTATAGATGCAGCCATGCAGGCTTGATGCATTTGCATTCCAAGCTGGCCCTTTCATACTAACCACCAAAGAACCAGACATAGCAGCAAGTGCCATGAATTATCATGACATTTTTGGCTGGTAAGGCTTTTGGCTTACACAACATCATAGGGTGGGTGCATAATGTCAGACTCCTCAATTGATAGCCTGCCAGGTGCATCGAGCTATCTCTTGAACATCATATTCCCATAAATGAAGCACAGCCTGGCTAAACATGCTGTTGCCTGCTGAAGAGATGAAAACATAAATGAATATACAGTACTGTAATATCTGTAGATTTGGGATGAAGAAGAGTGCATACAATTAATATTGAGGTCAGTATATTACTGAGAGGGTGTTCAGGTTACCAGTCCTTTTCGTCAGGGACATTTCATAGGATATGCAGATATTGTGGTCAATTCTCTTGTCAACAATGATAAATTTATCTAAGGTGTTGTGCTGCAGCTTATTATCTGCAAAATTAGCGCTGCTACTCCAAAGACAGAAAAACTTGCAGACATCTACAAAGATACAATACACATAGTATGTGTATTCATTTACTCTAACCACTATAAAAAGCTGCTTTTGATGATATATCTTACATATCCCACCAGTCTATTGCTTGTAACACCCAAGCGGTGGAGTAGTTTTGGAATCTCTCCTCTGGATTCTGTTGTCTCCGTGTCAAAAGGAGAGTTCGGAGTGAGTGAGAGGTTTATGTAACTCACAAGGGAAGGTCACGGGGTGATAATGATGGATCTTGATGAAATTGAACATGCTAATACAGGACAATATATGATACCCAAATATGAAATATTTTGTGCGGAACCCCATATTTGCAAAAGTTATGACGTCTTAAAGTTTCAAAAATAATACATTTTCATACTCCATGGGATTACATTAGCAACCACATATAATGACATTGAAGTGTGTAATCAGTTTCTAGACCTTTTCTCAGATGTCGGAAAAAAGTGATACAGAACGGCTCTGGCCGTCCGTCCGTCCGTCTGTGGACAGGTATAAAGGCCTAAACCGTAAGAGATAGCGACAAACGGTTTTCATATTCGGATTGAGCATGACCAAAATAGGTTTCATGGTCAACTTCTGGTGACCCGCCACTTCCGGTCTTCCGGGTTCACTCTATCTGCACAAGTCTACTTTACGGGAGGGGTTATCGTTGGATTTCGAAGTTAGTTTCCGTGTATTCCTGACCGTGTTTTTCGGGGATTTACTCCGGGTTTTACCTGACTCTCTGGCACAGGGGCTGTGGAATTTATTCCTGACGTTGGACATGTTTGCAATGAGTGTCATCGGCCGCCATGATGTTATCGCCCAAGCCGATACTGGATTCGATATGTTGCCTAGGTTACGATACATCGATTCACATGCTCCCTGAAAGAATGAGAAAAGGTCTAGAAACTGGTTACACACTTCAATGTCATTATATGTGATCGCTAATGTAATCCCATGGAGTATGAAAATGTATTACTTTTGGAACTTTAAGACGTCATAACTTTTGCAAATATGGGGTTCTGCACGAATTATTTCATTTTTGGGTATCATATGTTGTCCTGTATTAGCATGTTCAATTTCATCAAGATCCGTCATTATCACCCCGTGACCTTCCCTTGTCAGTTTATCTAACCCTTATCTTATAGTAGCTAGAATTAAGAAATGACAGCATCAGCACAAGTGAAACACACTATTTTGGTGGTTTTTAGTTATTTACACTAGCTTCCAAGCAGCATTTAAATGCTATTATCGCCGGTTGAAGGGCATTTGGTCCTAATGGTTTATCATGGGCCAACAAGCCATGATTTTCTGCCTTCTATGAGCATGTTTCAAGCAAGTGCAAGGTCAAACCTCTTTGCCTTTGATTAGCTTGAAACTGGTTATTTAGACTTTGCATGTTTCACTTATATGAGCTGACTACATTATGCAGTGTGTACTGTGTCGTGAGCAGACATTCAGTAATTTGTCAAAATAATGCATTCATGAAATATGATACAGATTTGTAAATATGCAAGTCACTTCATAAGATCTTACATTTTGAATCTACACACTGAGTAGATGCTGCAGGTAATGACATCACCAAGAGCATTGGTGCACTTTTTTGCGAAACACCCTCACCAGGTGTTGCACTTGCAGAGATTGCCACAGAAGTGACAGCCATGATGATCTGCATCCAGCTAATAAAACAAAGCATAGAACAGTCATAATTATAAGAATATTTTAATTTCAACAATACTGTAGCAACAACAACCAACCTTACTGGTTCTTTAGGTATGCAATATATCTCTTCTGCCTCTGATGTTGTCAAGGCTCTGCGGACTTGCTTCATCACATTCTTCTTGCGCTTCTTCCTTCGAATCAAGCCCAACATCTTCACCACAGTCTGAGGATCAGACCGTCTGTAGTACCCCATCCCTGCAGTTTATTACTAATTCCTGTAAAAAATTATCTCTATTAATAAAGGAGAAAGTTTGCACATATATTTATTTATCACGCCTACTTAAGCCACTTCCCGAGAACCGAGAGCGCTGAAATTTCTCATACCCATGTTTTATGCTTCCCTGAGTCCGGGAAAAGTCCCAAAACCGCACTTTTTTGAGCCTAAGGGCCAAGGGCGGTTTTCAGCAACCTTTGCAATTGCTTGGCAACCTTCGCTGTCAACAACCAAAAGGAAGGATCTTCCTTTCTCACTCAAGTTCGAAAATAATCAACATTGCATATTCAACAATGAGAACAATAGAACGGGCAGATTGGCAAGAATAATTGCTGTGCACATAGGGTATTGTAACAATTAACAGTTGGAGTATTTCGAGGAGTGCCTAGATCAACAATACCGAACAATACGGTACTGTACAGTACATATCGATGGAACCTGCCACAATGCACCAGGAAAAGCAGGAGAGCACGTATACGTTCGTGTGTTTGGTCTCAGAAGTGTTGCAGTGATGAATTCATGTTTAGATTGGGTTATCATCAAATATTTCAAATATCGATGCTAAATTTTCAAATGTAATTTTAAAACCGAGGTTAATGTGAAGTTGCGTAAAATGGAGCGGCATAAAATGGGTACTATCCGCATAGGAAATCTTTCTCGGCGGTTTCACAACCAGCACGCTATCATAATTTTCAATAATTGTTAATTCTGATTTTGTTTATGGATCACGATTTCCGTGCTCTGAATATGTGATAGGAGACATGGCAAAAGCATGTAATGAACATGGTAATAATTCTTCCCTGGGTTGCAAATAAAAAGCACAAAATCAGACATTTGCGTTTCCTGGAGTTCTGAAATAGGTCACCTGGTTTTGACAATGGCCTACTGACTTATTGCAGTATGATTTACTGTGATCTGTACTTAAGAATAGGGCTCCCAAGGCTCCCCATAATGATACAGGTATAGTACCCGTTTGACACTGGTAGGCCTAATTGGTTCCCGCAAAACGCGGCGTAAAATGAAAAGGCGTAAAACGAGACAAAATTATAATGGAAGTAAATAAGATAGGTTCCAAGATTTCCAAAAATTTCCCTGATGCAGTGCTTAAATGGCGGTTTTAATGCCGACTATTTGAAACATTTATTATGCACATTAAATGGGAGGTTCAAGATTAAGGGTAATCTGGTTCTGATCTACCTATTTTCCCTTCTTTTGGCAAGAACTACTGCAGTAGACGTAGGGTATTTAACAGACTGGTGGAGACCAACAATACGGTACTGTATTTATCCATAGACCCAGCCACAACGACAGACAAAAAATAGCATTATTTTATGGTTGTGTGTTTGGGCTCAAAATTATTGTTGAAGTGATGTGTTTATATGTTCAGAGTGTGTTGTTATCGTCATATTTTTCACAATTTTTCAATTTAATTTTTTTAATAATGTCATTTTCAAACAGGCGTTGCTAATGTGAAACGGCGCGGCGTAAAATGGAGCGGTGTAAAATGGGTACCTGTATTTGATAATCGGACGGTGTTATGCAATAATGCGTCAACCCACATGGTAACAGTTTTGAGAAATAGGGTTTTGAAGGTCATACCTGTGAAATTAATTCAGTGTTCTTTTCGGTCATTTGTGGCAGAAGTAGCATCTCCAAATTTTGCCACCTTCATTTTAACTGTTTTAAAGTAGGATCCTTTAGGTATAATTATGTTCCTGGCCTTGGCTCAATTTTTACGATTTTGTGGGTTGACAAATATTGCATAACACCGTCTAAGCACACCATTTATGAGTTAACTTTTCGGTCATGTATGGCAGAAGTATGCAGATTTCACCACCTTGATTTTCACTGAATGAAGTACTATCCTTTGGGTATATGTTCCTGGCCTTGGCTCAATTTTTACATTTTTGTGGGTTGACCCATTATTTCATCCCTCCACTTTCAATCACTTCTGGGTACGTTGACTGGCACCAATAAGTTCAACATAATTATGTACCCGACACTACACACGGGTTTGCTGCTATTAATTAATAAATTAATAACATAGTCGACTGTATATTAAAAATCTACGTATGTAAGGCAAAGTTTCTTTGCTTTTTTGTTTGCGGCCATGGCAACGAGTTTGTTGGTGATTACCATGGAAACAGGCCGTGCGATGAACGGGCTCCGCTGCTATTATACATAAGAACCAAACATTTCTTGTACCGGTACAGTTCATGCTGCAAATGCCTGTATGTGGGGCTGTGCTTTAAGACAGCAAAGTTCATATGACATTTATGCAAAGTAACATGACTACTCCAACCTTGACTCCAACGCACACTGACAAATTTCCTCATCATGAAGCGTCGCTCCCACTTATTATTATTCTAACACTACACAGAACTGTGATACTTGGCTTCAAATTACTATATGAACTTACACTCTGGCAGCACTCAGGAGTGCATTGCAGTCTGGTTATTACACTAAGCGAAGTTCTCTTACGGAGCCCTGGCCCTGGCACACCCTCCTTGGAACACGAGAAAACTGATAAGAACATGCAAATCATCCGGAAGTCAGATGTAGCATAGCAACTTAATCTGATTGCTACATTCATTCTAATAATAGTTACATTGTGATAAGTTGCTTCTATAAAAAATGGCGAATCTCATCATTTCAATAATTATGGTAATAGTTAATTAAGTAAACCGTAATTAGAACCGCTCATGAATTCACGTGATTTCGAACCTGGCGGGCTTCAGTTGGGTCCACCAGATGGCAGCAGCATCACCCATCCAGAGTGTATCGACTACTTCCGCCAGGTGGTCAAGAAAAGGCAGACGGACGGACGTGCGAAAAGCGTGTTTGGTGTACTGGACACAGCTGGACACACACAGCTGGACACAGCTGGACCGGTCAGCACTCAGCCGGAGAAGATGTGCGACGCCTCGAAGAAGAAGCAGAGGACGGTGAGAGAGATTGCACAGAATAATCAGGGGTTCATTTACCCATTGCCAAGATGAGAGGGGGTCGTTCACACGGGACAGGACCTGGTCCAGAACTGGTTCAGTTTACTGTGTAAATGACCCAGTGCTTTGAGATAAGTTGGGAGAGAGCAGAAACTCCGAATTTTGTTCATGTTCGTTACGTACCAGCTGTTGCGATGGATGAGAGCTCACGTTATGAGTACCGGTACTGTATTTGATGGGATTTAATTCCCACCCCAAAAATTGCCATGGGTCTTCTATACATGAAAAAAATTAATTGTTGGGAGGTCCGCACTACCCAAAAATTGCCTTGTGGCTTATTATGCGAAAATACGCTCAAAATATTTTCCCTAAATTATATGATCTGCTGAAATAGCGGTGCGTCTTATATGCTTGGGCGTCTTACATGTCGTCAAATACAGTAATGTGTATCAGTGTTGAGAACAATATTGCTGGAATGATAACGAGGCAAGCGTTAAGGTCCTACCATTAAGATTCGTGTTGAAAGGGTCCAACACGGAAACTGTTGCACACTATGTTTAATGTTCAGTAAGAGATGGGATTATCACGGCATATGCTTTGCACTGATGCGGAGATATTACAGGAATTTTTAAGGACTGTCTTTGTCTTTTTGTGTGTGATAGGACATCACGAGATATTTAGAGCTGGTTCCGTAATGGCTAGAAAATGAAGTATGGGATTCTTTTCATAAACTACCAGTTGTGGGCAATGAAGCCTAAAAGAACTTGTGTCAGAGAGAACTGTATGTGTCGGCGTAAGTAAATTGAAGATATCAAATTTACCTACCTATCTATTGCGGTATTACAGAGACACCCAATAAAGCTTCCAAAAGCCATATTCACATATGGAAGACTTTGGAATTTGCCAAGTGACTATCTCATCAGAACTGAACGAAGTAATTCAAGTGGCTGCTTAGAAGCAATTTAATGAGTATCGCTCAAATAATCAAACACAAACTATTACAATGCTTCAGCGTTAATAAATTCGCTGAATTATTTACAGCAATATCCGTCCTGTAAGTGGTTTTGACTCATGACCTTGCCTGTACAGTATATATTGATTGATTTTACATATTCCACTGCATTCTTGGGTCAGGTTTGTTTGAGTTGTAAGGAGCCGAAGCAACTTTATCTGGCTAGCAGAAGATACACAATTGGAACAGATGGAGATATAATTGAAGAGATAATGTAACCGTTTGCACAGTTTAATCTAGAAGAATGGGCAAGAACATTATTAAATTCAGTAACATTTTTTCTATTTGCAGTGCATTATACTGTAGGGTACTGTAGGGTTGTTACATGCGGAATTATGACGGTATTTTTTGAAGGCTGGTATGACGCATCGGCACCGCACAACTTGTAGGAAAAGTAACATCTGTTGTGTTTATCATGCCATCATTTTCTAATGCAGCAGCTGCATGTGAAGATTGCAAACGTGCCATGTACTATTGGCACAATATTATTGCAGAGGTTTTCCGTGATGATATTGTTCCAGTAGTACATACTGGATGTGCTGATGCCTTCTCATATCTATAGTTGAAGTACAATGAAGGATCGGACAGGATGACAAATTGGTTCAAAAATAGTGCATTTAAATAGTGTCAATTAGTTCAAGTTGTGTAAGATTGCAATGAAGCCAGAATAAAATGTCATTAGCAGCTTCGTTCACCTTGAGATAAGTTATGCAAAGCATCTGTGTGACAGTTATATGACACGGAATTTCCTGTGGATGGTTGCACACTGTTCAACTAGTCCATTATCAGCTTCCGTTAGTACATCACGGCCACACTAAAAATGCCTTTCCATAAGTGGACCCCTCATTGTTTTCAGTGCCACGCAACACTTGAGTCTCTGACGCATTCAGCCCCCATCGGCCCATCCAGCTCCTTGTTAAAATTATCATAACATTCAGGACGCAGATAGCAATTATCAACTTTTCACATATGGTCCGGATGGGAAGTCTATAATAAAATCAGGGAATTGTTCCACCATATTCCTACTGATCACCATAGTAAATTACACGTTGCTTAATGCCATCTGCCAATTATTATGATGCGCATTGTTACTCCAGGTCTGCCACATGGCAAGTGCGTACGCCACAATATTGCTGATTTTATGATCACATGTAACCGAACAAAGATCAATACAGCTATAAATGCAGACTTCTGCGTACGTGTATCTCAGGCATTTCAAAGTCGCTGTCATATCGCTATGATGCATTGCGTTAGTTAACGGCTTGATTGCCATATAGCAGAACTTGTTTATTTATTTACTGCTTTGACCCTTACACAATACGTTGTTAAATTAATGGCATTTTGCAGTTAAAGTGCCAATATTTGCTAAGAGTGTAATGTCCACGTGTCAATAATAAACAAAAGCCCATGGCAAACACTGGACCTTTTCATTAGTCTCTGACCTTGTGTCTGCTCCCTAGAAACAAGTCAACACTGGCCCATTCATTACCCTCCCTCAAAAAAAGCAGAACCGGCCACGTAGTCTAAAATGATGCCCAGATAACGGCATGTCCTAAATATTGTTGTGTAAACAAATCACACTTTTTTAGGCGCGTGGATTTAAAAGAAACCGCCTTTTTGTAAAGAGGGACAAAAAAAAAAGAAAGCGGACTTTTTTAGGTGGAAAATATGACCTCGGTTTGCGTGACTGAGAGGTCATCCTCGAAGTCCCGTTGCCCCCCTTTTGGATGGGGTGGATGGGTGGGGATAATGTAGGAAGAGAGTGTGTGTGTGTGTGTGTATATAGAAACCGGTGTATGGAGAGGGGGTAGATCTCATTTGTATGGGAGAGCTCTGGTTGGGAGGACGTCTCTTTTTTGAGCTAAAGGGAAATTTTTTTTGTGGGATTTGAAGGGACAATTTTCAAAAGGAGAAAATGCCAGGGAGACACACTTTGTGGATTAGGAAGCCGCAACAGGTATGGGTTGAGTGAACTACATTTTTAGAAAAGATTTTTGTGCCAATTTTTTGGCAAAGATGCACTTTCAGTACCGTAGTGCAAATTGAAATTGTAACAGGTGGCATGATTTTTCTTTTGATATTCCTGATAAATAAAGCGAACGTGCTGGTTATACTGCAACATTAATTGTAGTATTTAAAAAATAATCCTTAATTTTTAGAACATAAACAAGTTATCTTAGAATATGCGTAACATTATAGTGGAATGAAAAATGTCATCTGGAATAACCGGTAGGATAATGTTAGATAATTCTTGCTGAGTGTTAATGTCTGCAGATACTGTATTATTGCCCTGTGACCTTTCGCTTGCTGGTGTGACTCACGATTAAAACTATACTTTTGAGCACTTGCAAAACTTGTAGTGGAGCGGATCTGCTGAAATGGCAAAGTGACATTGGAATTATTCGCTCAAGTACGAGCATTTTACAGGCATTATTAACGCGAAGGTCTTAAAATGATGTGTGCCACAGATGGATACATGTGCATAGTACAAGTAGGTTGCTTTTTAATCACGAGCAGCATCTCAGGGTTGAAATGATAAGTTGTATCAGCTTTATAAATTGTGTCGTTCACTAGTGACCTACGGACGAAAGGGGGGAAAAAAGGATTTGATATCAAGAAGACAAACATTAATAACAATAACAAAAAAGCAGATATAATTTTCCACAGATTTATTTGAAAAAAAAAAAGTAACAGACACAACATAACATATTAAGGAAGGTTGAGTTTTTCTTTTCAATAATAGGAAGAAAAACTAGGTGAATGCCTTATTCCTTTGTCAATTTTTAGAAAGGCTGGCCACAAGATATTTGGGGGAAGGTACTGTTATGTAAAGCAGCATTGAATTTCAGGAAGTTTTGTCATGGTTTCGTTGCTTTGTAACAGGATGGTCAACAGGCTGCCGATACTGTGAAGAGAAATGCAGGGTGAATGCCTTCAGCGGTTGAAAAAGTTTGCTCATTGTTTGCAAGATGTACGCTGCATAGCCGTTTTGTTTAGCGCTACAAATGGGGACTTCTAAAAATATTGTGGATCGTGCTGAAACTGTCCGTCAATAGTCAGGGTAACTGAATTGGATGTGTAAACATGACTTGTGTACATGCGAAAGCGGTGAAAGCATGAGATATGGAGTAGGTCATGTATGAAGCATTGACCTCAATGTATCCTGGATGATGATGGAAAAAAAAATGGCATCTCCTTGATTTTGGGCAGGACAATATAAAAGTGTGTAACCCTGAATTCCATAAATGCCGCTTGACCTTCGGCTTTTTTTAAACATGTGGCTTCTGTCACTGGCCATTGCAGCCATATGTGCATCAAGTATTCATTAGAAGTTATCCGATGTGACGTGGCATATTGATTATGCCACGTGTGCATATTATCAATAATGAAAATGCTCCCATTGATTATTTCACAGGCTCTGCAGGTGGCAACAAACGTGACAGAGCAGAAGCATCATGTGTCCAGGGACAAGAGAGGACAAATATTGGGACATCTTCGGGGATTCCGAGGATGCACCGCATGGTTTACAGGTAATTATGCAAAGAATATCCAGTACCTTTGGTGTGGTAATATTATGATTGCTATGTTACCAAGCATAATTCAAGGAAAGTAAATTGTGAATATGTAGTACCGGTACCGGTACTAGGTTTTGGAAAATTAATTGCTGATATTGACTGTACTGATAATTAATACAATATCATGCAATACAGTCAGTCGTACTCGTCGTGATATTTCCATTACAATATTTTAGAAATATGGGACACATGACAAGAATTTTTTTACAATGGATATGTCATCGAGTATTCATTGTGACTGGTGCATTGGTATCTAACAAGAAACCATCTTTTCCTAGGGCTATCTGGTGCTGGCAAGACTTCGATATCTTTCGAGCTGGAGGCGTTCTTGGTGTCCCAGGGCATCCCTGCATATGGCCTGGATGGGGATAACATCCGGACTGGGCTGAACAAAAACCTGGGCTTCAGTAAAGAGGACAGGGAAGAGAACATTCGAAGAGTGGCGGAGGTGGCCAAGCTCTTTGCCGACAGTGGCGTTGTGGCTCTCTGCAGCTTCGTATCTCCCTTTTCCAAGGATAGGCAAATGGCGCGGGATATACATCAGGTGTGTTGATGGTTATGTAAAGTACCAGTAAACTCCGGCATGCAGTACACAAAGTAATAAACTTTCATCTAGTGATATTTCAGAATTTTTATTACTCAACACATATTTTGATGCTCTATTTGCTTGCAGGAAGACAATCTCCCATTCTTCGAGGTGTTTGTGGACACGCCGCTGGAAGTGTGTGAAGAACGGGATGTTAAAGGCCTCTACCGGAAGGCTAGGATGGGCAGCATCAAAGGTTTCACTGGAGTTGATCAAGAGTATGAGAAACCAGAGAATCCAGACCTGGTTGTTAAAACTGTTGGAGCTACTGTAGTGGAGAGTATGAGCCAGGTCATCGAGCTGTTGCAGGAACATGTAAGCATTACTTGTGTTGCTGTTACATTTTGAAGTCAGTAAGACAGAAGTCAGTTGATTCGTAAGTACAGGGTAGCATTTAATTGAAGCTGATTTTTGTAGGGCATAATCCCGCCCAGTTTGCGAGAAGCAGATATGGTAAAGGAGCTATTCGTGTCTGAGAATCGGATGGCCTCGGCAAAGGAGGAGGCTGAATCGCTTCTTTCCCTGGAGATAACCAAGCTGGATCTGCAGTGGGTACAAGTACTGGCAGAGGGGTGGGCCACCCCATTGCAGGGATTTCTGCGTGAGCGGGAGTTCCTGCAGGTCCAGCACTTCAATTGCCTGCTGGACGGACATCTTAGCAACCAGTCCATACCCATTGTGCTGCCGGTCAGTACGGAAGACAAGGAAAGGCTGGAGGGCTTCTCCGCCTTCTCCTTGAGATTCGATGGGAGGTGCGTGGCCATTCTCAGAAAACCTGAGTTCTACCTGCACCGCAAGGAGGAGAGATGTGCTAGGCAGTTTGGGACCACCAGCAGTGACCATCCGTATGTCAAGGTAAGCATTACTGGCTTTATTTTGTGACGAAATGCCCCTCTACGATCGACACTTATTGTTGTTCCCCCCCAGATGGTTTATGAGAGCGGAGACTGGCTGGTTGGTGGAGATCTGGAGGTTCTTGATCGCATCCGCTGGAACGATGGCCTCGATGACTACCGCCTGACTCCTAACGAACTGCGTGCGAAATTCCGTGAGATGGGAGCGGACGCTGTGTTTGCCTTCCAGCTGCGCAACCCCATCCACAATGGGCATGCACTGCTGATGAGGGACACGAAACAGAGACTACTGGAGGAAAGGAGCTTCCAGAACCCAGTCCTCCTGCTTCATCCCCTCGGAGGCTGGACCAAAGATGACGACGTCCCGCTCCATATCAGAATAGAGCAGCACAAGGCGGTACTACAGGAAGGAATTCTTGATCCGGCATCAACAGTCCTCGCCATCTTTCCCTCGCCCATGATGTACGCAGGGCCTACCGAGGTGAGTGACACAATGGTCGTGTAACTGTGGATATAAAACCTGCCTGTTTTAAAAGGTCCAATGGCATGCAAAAGCCCGTCTGAATGCTGGTGCCCAATTTTACATTGTGGGTCGTGACCCAGCTGGGATGCCCCACCCGGATGATCCCAGCCAGGACCTGTTTGAGCCCACTCATGGGGCCAAGGTCTTGCAGATGGCTCCCGGTCTCACAGGCCTTGAGATCATTCCATTCCGAGTAGCTTCCTACAACAAGAGGGAGAGACAAATGACATTTTATGATCCGCAACGTAAAGACGACTTCGAGATGATTTCTGGTACCAAGATGAGAGGTGATTATCTTGATTGCTGAAAAATAAAGTAATGAAAATTGTACTTGTTGTACAACAATGCTAATTCTACATTTCAGGATTGGCTCAGGCTGGTGCGGATCCACCCGACGGCTTCATGGCACCGAAGGCATGGAAAGTATTGGCTGATTATTACCAAGCGCAAACACATCACTTCAATTAAGGACGGAGGGATAAAGGGCCAAAAAAAAGTATATCAATGTAACTAACAGTTTATTTTTAAAAATTTGTTTTGTATTACCATGAATCTCTTGTCGCGTCAAGTCATAATTGTTATGTTTTTAAAAACTAAAGTATACGCCTAGTTTACAGAGTTCACATCCACAAATGTTTATTTATGATCAGAGGTAAGTTCAGGTTTTTTCCAGACAGTAACTCGTTTCATTACAATCATTCCCAAGGGTCGTTTGTAAACACCATTGTTGCGTAGTAGTATTTGGCTAATTGAAACCAACGAGTTACAAGCTGGCATGAACCTTTGGCTTGCTCAGATTTATTATCACTGTCTTGTAACTACAATGTATTCTGGTTTGTATAAATGTGCGATGATAATCAGTGTTACTTGAGGTTTTTAAATATTTTACCCATGGTTAGTTATAGCACTTTTTTATTTTATCTCATTTCCAAGCGTAGAGAGAGGAATAACATCATAAAAAAAAGAAGAACGGAAAGAAACATCAGTCAAGTGTAACCACACATAATCAGAAACAAGTTTTATTTTAACATGCTTAAATCTGTCCCCAAATATTTGACCATTTTTTAATGCCGAATAATTTCAGTCTTACCATTATTTAAACTTTTTTTTTCCTTCCCTAAACTCAACAGGCACCACAAGGAATGTTATATGTACACAAAAAGTTCTGAGGGGGGGACACCATCAATTATTTCTTAAATGATGTTACACTTCAAGGCTGCACGTAGACAGTATTACTCTTCAATGAACACATTTAACTTTTTAATATGCATTTAAACAGTCGTCCACAGAGCTAAACGGGGGGTAGTTTATTCGTTCCCGACAGCTAATGAGCGTAAAGCGAGTTGATTCAGTGGCCAAGATTTTAATGTAAAGAACTCAAAAAAGTGAGGTGGGGATGGGCTTGGGATGGGGGGGACCAGTTAGTTCCACATTCCAGGGGAAATAGGATGCCAAAAAAACACAACACATACGGCAATGTCGCCAGGGAAATAAACATCGGGGAGAAAAAAAAACTTTTTTCCGACATTATATCTAACTCCTGGAGGTGTCCATCGGGGACATGGTGCCTGAATTGGAACTACGATCATCTGGCGAGGACGGGTTGGCAACTGTGACCATGGGAACCGCACCCTGATTGGATGGGTCAGTCATGGTGGGGATGTTCACAGACTGTGACTGGGGGGCAGAGCCAGGGTTGGGGCTGGTGGCATTGCCCACTGACACTGTCGGTATAGCTGGCTTTATAAAGCGCTCCTGGGAGCCACGCAGCATCCCTCGCTGGCCCTGGAGGACAAAGAAGTCGCATTAGTAAAACAGCACTAACTGCCTTCTGGAGTTTTCACCCCCCGAATATTCGACCCTTGACAATTTTGCCCCCGTTGAACAGAAATGAGCGGTTGGGACTGGGTGAACTTGCAGTGTTTGGAACGCCGTTGTCAAGGGAGACGTATCCTAGGTGAATCAAAAAAATAGTTCGAAATGACGATCAATCGAACTCTCAAGCACAGTTAACTTTAACCACCGCGGCGTTGCCGATACTCCAACAACGAAAAGAGTTAATAAGATACTATCGAGCACTTGAAATTTGGCAAAGCCGCAATCGCGTTCATTGGCCTGCAGTGCCACAATACGGACAGTTAATGTTGCAGATACAAACCCACACTAACCCTATGTTTCCCGCTGGATTCTGCACTTTTTGGGTGGGGGTTTAAAAATAGTGCCCTAGGTGAGAACCCCTGGATCTGGCACCATTGATTTCGCTCTCGATTCATGCAAAAGAGGTGGCTGAACCGTAGGACACATAAAAGCGTACATTTCATCGAGAGAGAGAGAGAGCATGTACTGCTTCATAATATGCTATGCATCGGGGAGACGGAGTGGCGCCGCGGTAACGCGCGCGCCCACGGAAGTTAAGGTCCCGGGTTCAATCCCCACCCGGGGTTCCCACCTTCTTTCGTGCAGAGTTGGGCCATCTCTGGCTTCGTTTCGGGTGGCAATTTCCGATAGACTAAGCCACCCGGGGGAGTTCACAAAATGACGATTAGAGACATTGCACTTGCACTTTGCACATCCCCTCCCACCCACCCTTGGAGTACACTAATTAAGATTTTCTTAAACTCGCTCCAAAAAATCAAATTCCAATGGTGGTAACCCACCCCCCCTAAGGAGTAGCATAACTCCCCCCGTGGGGTAATGAAAAAAAAAAAAAAAAAAAAAAAAATGCTATGCATGAGATGGTGATGTTATCCTATTGCGACATATAGGCGGTTTTTTAAGGCGGTATCCACCCCTCGGAATCATTTAGGGTCGAATGACCAAGATGAAAATATACAAAGGGGGTGAAACTGCGGGGATGAAAATTAATGGCCAGATACTGTATCAACTATTATGCAACCCTGTTGGAAAAAAATTCTGAATAAGTCTCACCACCATGGAAGGCACTGGTGGCGAAGTGGATGGCACGTAACCCCCAGGTGGAGGGTTGCAGGACTGTGCAGTGGAGGCAGGTGGATGGAAGACGGGCTGGCCACAAGCGTGGCACCTTCCCAAGGGACTCGGAGGGCTGAATGCGTCCCTGGTCATCCCTCCAGGTCCACCTCCTCCACCCAAGGATGCTGCTGCGGCCGCCACAGCAGCATAGTGTAGACCAGGGCTCAGGGGCCGGGAGGAGGTGGGGGATGGGTTGTAAGGGATGGGAGAAGACACTGTGCGTGTGCGTACTCCCCCGCTGCCCCCTGTGCTGCTGCCGCTTCCTCCAGCCCCACTATTGCCTTGAAGGGCTAGCTCATTGTAGTGGCGCTCCTCTTCCATCTCCAAGCTGTGGAAAAAAGATGAAATAATCAACATTTTCAAGCAAAGAAAAAAAATGATCATGTCCAAAAAATACGTAGAGTAGATTAGCATGGTTCGAATTTAGCAAAATGTGTTGAAATGATTGTTCAAGTTCAATAACCGCGTATTTTTTGAAGACTTATATTTTGTGGGACAAAAGCATGCTTGAGTCGGTTAAATACTGGAAGCAGTCCGTCTAGAATTTTTACTCTAAAAGAGCCCTATGTTCAGAAAAATATGGTCTTGCAAAAAATCGCAGAGAAATAAACCGTACCTGGACTCAGATTCAGAGAGGTGCCTGCAGAGGGCTTCCCTCCGTTCGACTTCCAACTGAAGTTTGCGCTGGAGGCGTAGGTTCTCCTCGCGGATGTGCTTCTCCTCCAGGGCATACCGCTGCATCTTCTCCGTGTCTAGTAATAATGACCACCGCAAAAATTAATACAATGTTAAAGACGAGCAAGTTACGAAGTTCAATCCCATACAGTTAAGTATTGCGTCTACTTTGAAATTCAGTTGCAAAACAAAACGCGACTGGCAAAATTGTAATATGAGACCAGCATGCGGCACTCCTTACGTTCTTGTTGGGCAATGGACAGTTGCGTCTTGAGTCGGGTCACTTCCCCCCTGAGGTTCTGCACATGGTTCGTCAGAGAGGCTGCCACGTCCCCATTGTTTACATCTCGAGGAGATGCAGGATCAGACACAGGCTGGTCCAGCTTTATCTGGAGCATTCTGGAAACAATGGATAATTGTTAGAAATTACGCCATGTCATGCTGTCTGGGCAGGTTTGTCAACAAATACAATTATTGTGGCAACTATCCAGAGTGTGGTGTAATACGTTACGGAATGTAAGAATTTACAGGTACAGAAACATCATGTTGACGCAAATATTACCAACTCAGCAATGAAAACCTGATGTTTGATCCACATCTGACCTTTTTTCGGCTTCCAACTTGTCCATCCTCTTCCACAGCTTGTTGACGAGAGCCTCCTGCTCCTGCTCCAGCGTGTTCTCCAGCTCCACCTTCTCCCTCCTGAGCTGCTCCAGGTTGGTCTGCTTGGCCACAGTCTCCGCCTCCAGCTTCTCAATCTTCCGCATCAGCTTGTTCACCAAGCACTCCTGCTCCTGCTCCAAGGTCTGCTCCAACTTGCACTTCTCCTGGCGCAGCTGGTTCAACTTGCGGGACAAATCATTGGTCAAGCACTCCTCCTCCTGCTCGTAGTGGTGAGCCAGCGTCTCCTTCTCCTTCTTTAGCGCCTGGATCTTCTTCAGAAGCGTGTTGCTGATGTACTCCTCCTCCTGCTCAGCCTTCGCTTGCTGCGAGGAAGCAAATTAAAACATTATTAAAATGAATCTACATAAAAGGCTAAGTTTGTTGGTTTGTCCACATAGCAAATGGTTCTCCATGGCAACAGCAGTTTGTCCATAGCAACAACAGTTTCTTTCGTTCGTTATGACAATGGTTGTTTGTCCATGGCAACAGATTACCATGGAATCAATGTTGCTGATTACATTGCCATGGAAACATGCTGTGCGAAGAACAGGCTCCGCTGCTAGTGATAAAATAAGAACAACATAAAATAAAAATAATAAAAATCTAAAAATTAGACATTGAATTATTAAAAATACGACGAAAATAAATAAAATGTAAATATGACAAAAACGTAAGAAAAATGTAAGTCAAAAAGTAGTTTCTTGAAAAGTATAAATAAAATATGACAACACCACCATCACAACATTTCCCTATAAGAGGTAGTCAGTGATGAAGGGAGACGCAAGTTAACTCCATAAAATTACGAACTAAATTAAAACTTGTCAAAATAAAACTATGAACTACCAGTCCCACCCCCCAACCCTGCCCATCTCAGACAACGGACAGGGTGGCAGGTACCCCGAGCACCATATGACAATGTAAATAATTACATGGGACAAAAAAAATGGCAAAAATAAAACGAATAAAGTGATGATAAAATGCATCAAAAAATAAGAAATGTGACAAGCGGCCCAACTGTGTGGTGCGGCGGGCCCCCCGTACTCACAATGGTGACAGAGGCCTGCCTGAGCGCCCTGTTCTCCTCCTGCAGAGCCTTGACCCTGAGCTTGTATGTCTCCAGCTCCACTTTCAAGACCCTGTTCTGCTGCTGGAGTGACTCGATCCTCTTCTGCAGCTGCTCCCTGGAGATGGGCGAAGGGGGCATCATGATGGGAGCCCCGTCTATGGAGCTGGAGTCGCTCTCGCTCGCACTGTCCGCCATCTCTCTCTCTCTCTCTCTACCAATGCCGCTCAACGGGGACTCTGGGAGGTCACTGCCAGAAGATGTGACGGGGGACGTCCTTTATTCCGTCTCACAGAAGAAGAGACGACAGCCCTAAGCCTAGTGCACCACACACAGCTCTGGAGTCCTGGTGGGGGAAGGTGCCCAAGGTGGAGTGGTGGAGGGGGAGGAATGGGGACCGGTAGCCTAGCTGCTGCCTTTGGGAAGGAGTCGCATAGCTGCTGGAGGAACATGTCGGAATGGAACAGTCCGTGGAACTAAGTTTACTGGGTTATTAAACCCCTTGGTAAGGTGTAAGAAGATGGGTTATTCACTTAAGGTACTTTAATTTGGGGGCTTAACGTCGGCCTATTTCTGCTGCTAAGGCTAAACACCGACGCCAGGGGGTGGTCCTCTTGGCCACTCTGGGGATCTTTAACGTGCACTCGCGCAATGTCACAAGCACGCGGGATCGACGGCTTTACTTCTTCTCCGAAGGAAGGCGCACTCCCACTTTTCTACCACTCGGGGAAAAGTATCACCGACCTCGGCCGCGGGTTCGAACCCACAATAACTTTGGGACTAGGCGAGCGCGCTAACCACCAGTCCACCGGCGCGCGGCGGCGGTATTCACTAAGGCATTGTACACCTTCGACTCTTCGAGGGTTAGTCCGAGGGTAGTCCGGTAGTACGTGTACGCAAAAAATGTAACAAGTGAATAACCTCTCGGTGTAAGGCAGCTCCCAGCAGGGTCTGGGTCTGGTATAAAATAATGCATCAAATGACGAGTGATCTCAGGTGACACGGCGGATGGCCATCTGGGTGTAGGTGACACCTATAGTTTAATTTGTGTTAATTTGGTTCGCCATAGAACCATTAGAACAGCTCTATCAGTCTTCCCGTCCGTGGACAGGTATCATCGTCTAAACCGCGCAAGAGATATAGCGACAAACGATTTTCGGATTCGGATTCAGCGGACCCTAAATAGGTTTTATAGCCAACTTCCGGTTTGACAGCTTGACTCTATCCGTCAAGGTCATGTCTACTGGCGGGTGTCCTCTTGTGGTTTACTTGGCAACGGAAAATAAGACTGACACGTCATTCCATGTCGTTTGTTGTCCAATCTGCATTTCTTTGACAACGAGAAAAAGTATTCTCAAATCACGCCCCCATGATTTTCCAATGTTGTTTCCTGTAAGGTTGAATGTCCCCACGGGTCAGTGACCCTTCCGGCCGCGCTGCACCAGCTGAATAACCCTATGCTTTATTTAATATTGATTACTCTTACCAGGGAGATATTGTGCTGATGGCATAAGCTTTTCTTTTTCTTAGTTTAGTTGTTGAAATTGTTGAAAGTAACTGTTTCTGTGACGTCAGTTTAACACAATCTGGCTCAGTGTGATACAGTATTCTAACAGTTACCTGCTATTTGACAGTAGCAAACGCTGCATAAAAAGCGGCTATATTAGTTTATAAGCTGCTTACAGGCATGTAAACAAGTGACGACGCATTGAAGCCAATTCGGGAGCCGACTGTGGCCGCCATATTGGAACTCCTGGCCAATCACGTTAAATGGATGGAGTCACACGACCACCTTGTGTCCCAATATGAAGGGGTGTAAGCTAATTTGTATTATTAATTTAGTGAACAAGTTCATTAACAATGTGCACGTATTCAATTTAGAGCTACGTATACAGTACAGTCAGTAATAATTAATGGTAATGCTTGCACACGGAACCGGAAATAGACAGTGTGCATCCAAAAATTGCGGCGCGTATATTTTTTTGTAACAGGTTTTTGATCAGTGCGCATTTAAATACGGTCATTAGGGTTTTATTTTTATCTAATTGCGTTTAATATGTTTCAGGTGCGTATAATGGGTCTAAGGCGTAACAAAGGCAGGCTCTTCCATCAGCTTCATAAAGTACAGCCAGTCAACAAAAGGTAAGAATACGTCACTGATTTAAACTGAATTGATTTTTCAAAAAATTCGGATCAAAAATTTGATACAATTATTATTGAGGTTATAATGCACAGCACTTTGTAAGCATACATCGCATACACACAAGCTCTTGATACACATAAATGAAAAAAGTAACTGGCGCAGATACTGCAAGCCGCAAGGTAATCTACCTTCTATCGGTTACCGGTATATTTGAAGATTCCAGAAAAGTCGAGGACCTGCCTATAATCGATTGTCGACCCTCGCGCATTTTATTACAACTTGAGCAAATTAGGTAATGGATATTACGCCACGTGAAATTTCAAAGGTTATTGAGTGCAGTATTACTGGAGCACCTGGAGAGCTGGATAAGCAACTTTTTATCAAATATTTCTGAACAACCTACAGTTCAATTAACACCTGACTACGTGTGTTGGTGTCATCTGTATGGCGATTGAGTGACCGCGTTCCAGCCTTATGGCCCTGCCAGACACGGTCCGTCGCACTGCCCGATGGTGACTCAGATTTCAATGCTTAAAAGTAACGTAGTATGATTTGATTCCTATCCCAGTGCATGTTGTTCATATCTAAATTACCCTTTGTGATTAGCAGGCTTAGATGACACTGAATCCTCCGAACTACCCATTAAAGAAAATCGCATCAGGGTTATCAATCTGTTGATGAGCACCTGATTGACCCCTACCTGATTGCAACGCGCAATTTTCCATTTATTCTCGCAAATGAATTACGCCTCTACCTGACAATGCCAAACGCAGATGCACATTACATGTTACAGGTTTCCAATGCACTGATACCATATCGTAGTAATGGCACCGGATCATGTTAAGGCAGATAAAAACCAATCTCACCAGGGTGTAGTTTGAACATTTTTCATAACTGACATTCATCCCATTTGTAATTGTAATGACTTGTCATCCATTTTGCATGGCGTATTAGTCCATCCCAATGTGCTGTCAAACCCAAATCTGTTTTCTGCTTTGGACTTAGTGGGCTTGTTTCTATTTTATGCTGGACCTTGTGAGAGCCCGCCCCCTTCTGGTCATGTGATGTAGGCGGGGCATGCGCACTGCTTCTGGCTTTGGCCAGGGGAGAGTCAGTTGGTTATCAGAGTCTGGAGGAGTCTGTACTAAAGTGGCGACCTGGAAGGTCCAATAAACCAGTGTCCATGGAATGTTTTCTTGGTACAGCTAGCCCGGGGTTGTCACAACCTATACTGTATAAACTAAACTGCAACGACGACGACCCTGTGTGAACCTCTTGTTTTTACTGAACTTCTGGTATCATACGATACCCATAGTCGTAAGATGAGTGTACGAGCGTATCTCCTCTTTTCACCTTTCCGTAATTAAAGTGGGAAACCCCTCTTATCTCGCCTATGTCATGATAATTAGAACGTAATCCCCCTCTAGAGGTAGAGAAAAGACTAGCTATAGGATGAGGGTTTTGGGGTCCCCATTTTCGGTGTTCGTGTCTTCCTGATCGATATGGGATCGAATAGGATTTCCTCCTGGAAAGATGTTGAGAGTCTCTCACCCCCTCGTCTCATGCTAGGACGGCTTTCCTGTACAGGTTTCCACAGTACAGCCTTCAAAAGCCTTAGCCTCTTTTTTTGTCTAAAATTTTTTCCATCAAGCCTAAGGCTGGTAATGGAAAAAAAGGGGGCTGGACCTTGTTCCATTTTTAAGCCCACACCATTTTCTTTTTTGACTCCAAATGGAAAAGGGGTAATCTGGATATTGAAATTCATTTGAAGGGATTGCGGGGTGAAAGGGTGAATTTTGAATAGATTTTTTTTTTCGTCGCTGGTTAATCTGGGATGTGATTATCCTTTTTTGTGATATGTAATAGTGGGTGCATATTTGAATTAAATTAACTGCACGTTTGTCATGAAAATGAGTTTTGTAATGAAAAAAAGGGTGTGGAACTGCATGGGGGAATACTCAGTTTTTTATACCAGCCGGGGAGTAATATTAGAACCCTTCTGGAATTTCTCATCAGAAAATTTAATAAAATGACGTACAGGATGGTTTCGAAAAAGCCAGATCAGCAACATGGCAAGAATTTTGGTGATGAAGGAGCGTGGTAGAGATTAGCAAGTAATTTGCAATCCTGACCGGATTTTGCTTTAGGGCCTGATGGAGAGACAGGTCTAAAACCGACTTCAAAAATGTACTGATTTTATTAAAATTGCATTTATTTTCAAAATAGGATCATATATTATGATGCGCAATTTTCCATATGTTTTCCTTTTATGTGATTGGGATCAAAAATATAACTGATATATTTCCAATTACAGCATCATTATGCAAAGCTTGTTTGTTGGGTTGCATCATGCCAGGATGAAACAAAGTATCGTTACTTAATACTGCCATTTTATAGCAATGGACTTATTTACTATAAAATGCTCCTACGAACAAATCAGCGAATATAGTTAAGATTGATTCAATCAATATTATTTCAGCCCACGAAAATGCATGATGGGGGCCATACACAGAGCCTGTCCTTTTGTATTTTTCTGAATTCAGCAGCAACTCCCGGAGTTTCTGGGGAAGCTCGATGTAAACAACTTGAAAGAACCAATAGAATTTAAGGGTTTGAAGCTGAAGATTCCCTGGTGGTCCTTTTGAAGAGGCTGAACCTGTAATGACTCTCTTCGACAGCTTGCCTTTGACGACCCTCCCTATAGAAAAACCGGATTTGCGACGAGTGTTTACCAAGCGGGGAAGGTTTTAGAATAGTTAGGTGGCACCACCCACGCTAATGCTGATTCGTTGTCATGTTAATTGGCAAGTGGATCCACCATGTGGCGCTTGTGCCCAAAAATGGATAAGTTGTGCCCAATTGTACCTAATGAGCCCGGAGGAGACTTGGTACTAACAAAGTTGGTCCGAAAAAAAAGTCGTGGAACCGTAACCAGACGGCCTTTTCAACAGGGTGTGCACACACACAAAAGAAGGGTCAATCTAATTAGGATTGATTGTACGGGTTGGGTCAAATTGGGTTTAATTGTATTCCTTCTGTTCGTTAGAACGTGATTTACGCTGGAGAGGAAAAATATAGGGGGGGGGGTGTCTTGTGGCACACACAAAAAAATAGTAGACTTTATCTGTCTCTATTCCGGTACGAATCGATACAGAATTGCAACCTTTTTTGGCTCATGCTTCAATTTCAGACCAACTTTGGACCGTAAAAAAACGAGTGACAGTCAAAGTTATTTAGGCACTAAAAAAAGACAATTTGGAACTTCGCTTTGGCCGGGCATTTATAACCTCCAATCTCGAGCACATCAGGGGAATTGCGAAGTACGAAAATGTCGGGCTCTTTTTTATATTTTGGCCAAGTGCCACTTCCAACAGTTATACTGTATGGCTGTAATGTTATAAATATTAGTGCTGGTGTATGCAAAAATATTTTTGGCTTTTGAAATAATTAGAAGAAAAGGCAAATATATGTTTAGGAGCTTCTAGAAAATTGAGAAGGAAAATAGCCAGAAAATAACAAACTGTTATGACTTTTTCAGACAATTTTTTTGAAGGATATGCAATATGAATTTTATTGATAACTGTACACACACAATTTACGAAAGTGGAATATTTTGAGACAATCATTTTTTGAAATGACTTTGTCACAAATGTTTATTGCAGTTTCCAAAAACCATTCGATTTCAAGCAGGCTTTCCCAGTTGTCTCCTCGAAGGCGTCTGTACCTCAAGGAAATAAAGGGAACCAGAGTGTATAACATGCAAAATAGGAGGATCCAATCTCAAGTCGAGGAAAAACGCATTGGAAATGGTTCCCACTACGAATTCGTTCTGACCAAAAAAAAGAAAAAAAGAAAGTAGGATTGTTAGTGTGGTCAATAAACAGACTGTTCCCTTACGTTTCGATTTCCAGAGGTTCTTATTTCGACTTTGACTGAAGTGCCTCCAGCCTCCTTTTGGTGGCTAGATATTTTTTTTTTCGCTATTTCTTTCTTTTTGCAAGGAAATGAAAAAAAAAAAGAAAATGTGAGAGGAGAGAACTGAGGGAAAAAGGGTGCTTTTGTGCCATTGACCAGTGGAACAGTAGAAGCGGATGATTTCTAGTTCTCTATTGTCCTTTGACTGACCGTATATAGGAAAAAGGAATGGCTGAAAATTGAACATCGGGGATATCATAAAGTTCAATTGCAAGTTGTAATTGTGAGTAATAAAATATGTTCACCATAATTACCACATGTATGAGCTGTGTTGCATTACTTTACAATTATTAATAAAATTATTAAAGACATTTCCGCATTTCAGCAAGTATACAGGTCGGAATAATAATTATTCAAATGACAACATAAGACTGAGTTGACGTAACTTTAGGTTCAAATATATGGAAATGAATTTTTTCCTCCTCAACTCATAATTAAACTGCCATACACCTGCCTTGCTCATGACGTCATATGAACTTAGCAACGCGGAAGGTACTGACGCGACATTCACCTTCTGATGGGACCCTTCATCTCACCAAACAGGCTCCCAGGTTTGAATTTCCAAGTCAGTGCGTCGTTGATAAGATGTGCTATACGAGATAGCAATGTAATAATAATTAGTGCGCAACTTTTGAGTATGTCAGTCAGCATACCTGACGGATTCGAGAACACTATACAAGGTATGTGATATTCATTTGAACACTGGATATGACCCCTTCTCACTTGGCCATGAATAAGTTGGACTTTAACTTCATCATTAGTGTACAGTATTAGACCATGACTTTCACTCAAGTGCGACCTAAAATAATACCAGAGGTTACCACGCCTGGCGAATCATTGTTATTGCATGGGCAGCGCAGGAGGGCCCACCTGTTGTGGATGACACTTGAATGTCATCTCCTTCATTTTTTATTGGGCATTTCATGAAAGCTGCACCTGACCTCTATTGCTCTGCACTTTTCTTGGCTGTTCCGGTTTTTTCTAGTGATATCATATTCTGGTATAACTTTGGTGAAGATTAGTATACGACGTGAGTCATTTTCAACAACCTTGACAATCATGCGCTGTGGGTATTTTGTGGCATGAACAGTGTTTATTTTTTGCACCTTTTGAGATACTGCGCCATTTCCCATCTGGGTCCTGGAGCTGAAAGGCTGTACATTTCTCTAGTTTTATATTCTAGTATATTATTAATATGCGAAGTGACTTTCCTTGTACACTAAGATTACGTAGGGGGGGGGGGAGGTGAAATTGTGTCACACTTGCAAGTGTGTTTTCCCCCTCGTTTCGAGTCATACCCCCATCAATATGTACAGGTAATGCAAAAAAAAAGTTGTTTGGTGACTTCATAAACGGTATTGTATGTCAGTACCAGTTATGCAAAGATGTCCTTGAATTCATATAGTAAAAAAAGAAAAGTGGTCAAACAACCTTCGGTCTTTTTTTAAACTCATGCTAATTGAAGCAGCGTATATTCAACACGCAGGTTCATACAATGTATGGCTGGAACAGAATGAAAGTAAGTCAGCGGATCATAACAAACTTATCAATTATTTTTCTTAATTTTTGATGAAATTTAGAAGAATTTCCCCGTGCTATTTCTGGTGGGTTGTATAGCTGAATAATATTGCTTCAATTGTTTTATTTAAAAATTGAATTATTTTAAGTAATTTTTATTTAAAATTGAATTGTTTCGATTTTCACTAACTGCACTCTCTTTCACCTTCTGTTGAAGCGTCATTCTGTGCAGGATTACCTGCTCTCAGAAAGAGTTCCATCACGTCCAACAATACCTAGTGACAGTCAGGCGAAGATGAAATGCTGCACAGACTTAGGTATCAGAATTCCATATCCCTGTAAGAGTTACACCATTTTTTTCCTCCACCGAATACGTACAACAAAAGCCTGCGCCATCAATCACAGCTCTGGAGGTGTCACCCACAATAATGGCCATATTGCCACTGGTCCAGGTCGATAACCTTCACTCCTCCGATGATACATCGAGTCCTTAATAATCACTCACAAATACCTTTTCCTATACCACCATCTTGTGTTTCCCCGAGCATAAATTACTTTGAAACCCTAGTATTGAGAACTGACGTCAAAAGGAAGTTGGCAGGAACCAGCAGCAATTAAGAAAAGCTGGTTCTCATATTTCTGACATGGAAAATTAATGTGGATCAGCTCAAAAGACATTGAAAAACTGTATGCACACTTTCGGCTGAATATTCGGTTACGCGGAAGCCTCCTAATGATATTTTCTAGGAGAAAGTAGATCCATTATGCAACACCCTGTTCCACTCGGGAAACTTGCGATTCTTCTTCTTCGTACTATATACAGTAGTTGGGAGTTTGCCTTCATATGACCAGTTCATGCGATTTTGAAGTGTCGATTTATTGCACTGGATGTGTCTTTTCAAACGGAAATTAGTAGTAAAAGAACTAGCAAGACAATCCAGCTTTGCCTATTGATGGATAAACATTTCCAACAACTGACTGTATTACTCAGAAGACCAAACATTGCCAACTGGGCCATATAGTAATATCGGAATTCCTATCAAGAGTGCGTTGGAAAAGCACGTTTGAAGCGCAGTAGTGGTGGCAAAGGCATTGACCCTTTTCGCTTCAAAATCACTCGCATAGGGCTAGGCGAATGAGATTTTCAATTCCAATTTCCCCTTCCATGATTTGACCCAAACTCATCACATGTAAGGGGGTGGGAAGAGATTAAGGCTAGGTATACGACGTTTCTGGCCTGGATGGTGTTATGGCAAAGGATGTATCTACCCGCATTTTGTATAGGCTATACAGTGTTCTTGATTGGCCATCTTGTATCAGAAAGTGCCACTATCGATCGTACCCTCGAGAAAGAAACTTGTCTTGGAAAAAAAAGCGAAGAAGAAACATAGGCTGGGAGGCTGGATGTTGAGAAGCCATCTTAGCACACCTTGAGGTCATGTCTGACCCTTAGACAAAATGTCAACATGAATCGATTTTGACTGTAGAAACAGTTTTTTGAAGAACCGTGGGACACCTTGAGGCGACAGCACCTATTTAGCACAATAAGTCAGGGTGATTGTATAGCATGTCTATTGTAGGCTATAATTTGCACGAGGAACAGCACAGGTCAGCCACACGTAATTTCAAGGACAGGTGTAGCAAGATCTGCAAGATTCACTCACCCCTCAAGTATAGGACATACGTAGCCGCAGGCAGCACGTGTTCTATTGTATATAGTAAGAGCAAGTTTTCTCCAGGGTTAGTCTATTCTGAGGGACTAGCAGTAATAGTCCATTGTGCAGCATTTCGAAGCATATTGGATTACAATAAATATATTGGTAAGTTGCATTTTGAGATAATAATCATTCAGGGGAGTATATTTGCATTTGAACAATCACTCAAAGGATAAGTCATATTTTGTGCAATGCTGGACCATTCGTGATTCAGAGCTGCAAGTTTGGAAGGTTGCGTGGAGTACACAACATGTGGCGCCATCTGAGAGAGCCCGTACACCGGATATTGACAGCGTCCAGTCTTCTACGCCACCGACATGTACCGGTACCAAACAATAAGTAAGGCCTTAATATACAACAGGAAAGGATATTGAGATGTAATTTGCAAACCATTCGCAGCAATTTGCCAACAGCCGCTACCATCCTGGGGGAAGACCGCGAAGGTTACATGTCTGTGTTTCCCGATGTGGTCCATGACTTGACTCAACTGTACGAGAACGTCAGCTTGAAAGAGACGGCCGCTTGGCATCATAAACTTCTGAAGTACAATTTGCAGGGAGTCAAATTCAGCGGAAGTATGGTATTTTTGACATCCTACAAAATCCTGGCAGGTAACGACACAGGCGATATGAAGATGGCGCATCTTATGGGCTGGTGTGCCGATATGGTAAAAAGCATAGTTATATATATTATGTTATATTATATTATATTATATTATATTATATTATATTATATTATATTATATTATATATTATATATAATATTATATATATTATAATATAGGCCTTATGGTATTAGCCACATGCCTTAACGCTTAAATGAAGTTGCAGGCGGGCATGTTGGTTGTGGATGACTTAATGGACGGAAGTGAGATGAGAGGAGGTCAGCCTTGCTGGTACAAATTGGATCAGGTTGGACCAAGGGCTGCGAACGACGCCAATTTTCTCAATTCAGCGATCTATGCACTGATGAAGAAACACTATAAAGGACAGTCTTATTACCTCGACTGTCTGGAAGTGATTAATTTGGTAATTGTTCAGTGCTGGTCATACTTTTCCGATGCGGCAGACGTGCAAATCGAAGTGATAGGGTGCGAGCCGTGCGAGTAAGAAATGGTAGCCCTTGGGTGACGTCACTGGCTGGGGACAAACATTGCCCACCAGCCGGTGACGTCAGTCAAGGCCTACCTCTTCTTACTCGCACGCCTCACATTCTATCACTTCGATTTGCACTTCTGCCGCATCGGAAATATCGCAAGCAGTATGACGCGATTAATGTCCAACACTGTTCAAGTAGCACTATAATTAACAAAATTGTGAAACATCTCTTTGCATTCACAGGCTCAGTTAATGACTAGTGTAGGTCAGACGTTCGACATGCTGTCCATGGGTCCAGACTCGAGGCCCAGACTGGACCTTTTTACAGAGACAAATTACGCCGTACTGCTAAAGTACAAAACGAGCCATAACTTTTTCATAGCTCCTGTGGCACTTGCCATGTACATGAGAGGAATCAAGGATCCGCATGTTCACTTAAAGATGGAAAAAGTTCTGTTGGACATGACTATGCGTTACCAGGCCAGAAATGACTTCATGGACTGCTTCGGAGACTTTAAGTTCACTGGGAAGGAAGGAAGGGACATTCAAGAAGGAAAATGTTCCTGGTTGGTAATCAACGCCCTGAAGAAGGCTGATAAGAAACAACTGCAGGTTTTGCATGTCAGTACAGTTCTATTCTGTATGTAAGAGTGATAACGCACGAAGTCATGTTTCAGGAATGCTACGGAAGTGACGATCCTGCCAAAGTTGCAAGAGTTAAAGACCTATACGAAAAGTTGGAACTGCCTCGCCTTCATTCTAAGTTCCAAGAGGTATCTGGTTTATCTGTACTTCAGGATATTGAGAGACTGCTGCCGTCCTGGGAGTTGCAAGAGGTGTGCAGAACTGTGATGAACATTATCTACGATGGTGACTGTGCCAGTGTCTAATAAAAGGGCAGAAATCATTGTGATTTTTTATTCACTGTACGTACCGCCCGAAGATAGTACAGTATTTTATCATGCAAACTGCTGTCCTGATATTGATTCAGTTCGTTATATGTACAGTATATGTAAAAATATATGTACTGCATATTGATTCCCTGTGTGGAGCGTTAATAATAATAATAATAATAATAATAATAATAATAATAATAATAATAATAATAATAATAATAATAAACTTTATGAAGTAATTAAAACGCATTTTAAATTTGGAAAATAACCACTTATCACATTAGTATACTGCTTGTCTAGGTAAGACAGTTTCTGACATCAATATGTAGCCTTACTATCGGGTTCAAATACTTTTGGCCACTTTATCCTGGTCTTGAAGCAACCCTTCACACACACACACACATTGACACGTGGGGTCTGTGCGAAGGGCTGCTTCAAGACCAGGATAAAGTAGCCAAAAGTATTTGAGCCGGATAGTACAATTATGCAGATATCGCCACCTACTTACAGCTGAAGCCATATTAAGTACCGTAACGCAAATCAGAGTGTGAATGTCCTCCGATAAAATTACTCGCATGACCTTTTCCACGACTGAAAAATAAAAAAAGAGGGTGATTTCATTGGTCTGGGCTATTTCACTGCATGGATAATGTGGCGGAGTGGCAGGCTTGGGGGGGGGGGGAGGTGGTGGTGGTTTGGAAGGTGGGAGGGAATGCATTTGGGGCAGAAAATGACGGTGTAATTCCCAGCGTTTTAGAGAGCAGCACAAAAGCCATTAGTTACGTGTCATTACAACGAAAGGAGGTTGTGTCGCGTCTCTTAAGCATCAGAGTTCAGAGGACCTTAATGACCTTGTTGATAGAAAAGAGCTGGTCACATAACGAACCACTGGGTGATCATAAGAGCAGACGATTGCTTCGTGATGATGTCTTTTTGTGGTCTAATATGAAGTGTCTGTGATTAAGTTGCGTAATATTATTTCAGGAAAAAATATTATTTTAGTATGACCTCGTGCCTCGTGTCAGTGTGTTTTCAAGGTGCTATTCGAACAAGGAGTTATCAAAAATATTGACTGCTAGGTTGAATGTATTCAGATTTTTCAAATTTGAAACACACTTTAAAACCCTGCATGTTACTGTAAATCCATCCCTTTACATTCATTCATCACAACGGAACATATGGGCCCAACACATGAACCAACATGAAAGAAACTGCCGACATGAAAGGGGACCCACATTTTGTTCATCACACTAGCCATAATGCATTTGTGGCCCTGATGGCCTCTACTTTTTTAAATAAGAAATACCCTTCTCCGCTGAAGAAAAAAAAAACGGATGCGTGGAAACCAGGGTAAAACGTAGTACCTGTTGCGCTCTCTGCATGGCCACCGGAGCCAAGTTGAGTCTGGTTGAGGCTCAGTCTGCCGATACCCGGCTTCCAGTTAGGTAGGGTTCTGCTCGTGTCTCCTACCAGGGTTAGGCTAATCCGCTAATCAAAGCAAGGTAAGCCCCTAGGTATTTGTTTCATGTTGTGCTGTTTAAAGCCGAGTGTATCCAGGTATTAGCTAGACCTTTGTTTGTAGGAGTAAGTTTGCCTCGGAGGTACATGAAGTACGTAGCTACATGCAACTACCATTTATGAATACTGTATGCATGCATATTAAGTGAAAACACACACGTATAAGTGTTGCACTTATCCACAAACGGAATAGCAAAATTGGCATAATCCGATTTCAAACTCATATTAGCAGACCTATGCTATTGAGTCAATGTATGGATTTGGCATTGTAGTTATTGACTGCTTGGAGTATTATTTGGGCTGTGTGTCGCGTATTGCTCTACCCGCAACCCCACCCACCACAGTCGTCAATCTTGTGCAGAGAGAGGCATTGGGATATGGGCCGTGACTAATTTCGGAAATTCAGAACTATTTACAAGTTCTCTCAGAGTTTCCAATTTCCATTCCAGCTATTTTTAAACAACTCGATGTTGTAACTTACTGCGTCAAATTAACTGTAATATTTAGGTCAGGTTTATGAAGTATTATTAGAGTTGTCATATAAGTTTTATCATTAAAGCATGATGCACTGTACGTGTCCCCTCAGGTTTATTAGAAATTTGTAGGGACTGTAGGCAATATGATATGACATGTTTGAACGCCGCCTAATATTTATTAGTAGATGATATTAGTATTCCAGTCTGAACTTATCTGTAACTTGTAAGGGTTTTTTTTTTCCTGCCTTATTCTTCATTGGCGCTATTGCATTATGCACTGGCGCGTGTAAACGACGGGCTGTTTGCATAATGTTGCTTAACGTACAGTGGGCTGCCTGTGAAATATTTAACCAGCGTCAAATTTTTACACAGCATCGATTTTAGGCCCAGGTGTCTACACTGCTCTGATCAACTGATATCAAAAATGTTCTGAACATGGCACGAAAAAAAAAGGCTTTTGCTTCATCCCACGGCATGGATAGAATATAAGCCAGCTTCCAGTGGATCAAGCCAAAAGTATGCTTACCGAGAAACTATGCGGCAAACTATTTGCGGAAACACTAAAGGCTTCGGAAGTTTGTTTTGTTAACGCCAGGGTCGGCTTCATAAAATTGTACTGTTTTTTTATTACATCATACTGTAACCATGAAGTTAAAGCAAGTATGCGTTTTTTTCCGTCTTGACGTTGTCAAATTCAACAAAGTAATCGAAGGGAAGGCGTTTCCTGTAGACGAGATGCACTTCCACTAAAACGTTATCGATTCCCACCACAGGACACTTTCCAGTGGGGACAAATGACACGAGACGAGTCCCCTAGTTGGTGTCGGCCTAATTGAAGCCAAAGCGGGCAGGTCTGAAATATTGAGCAGGTGGAATTATGGATAACGTAACGTTGGCCCCAGGTCTCGTTGTGCTTTGGGAGGAAAATGAAAATGTTCCATTTTAAGAAAATCCATGACGAATTGCATAAATATTTATTTATTTTAGAAACAGTTCCGCTGTACTTTCAGGCACACCTGAATGCACAGAATGGTTAGTGCAAATTAATTAAACAATAGGTGAAACAGTGTACAGTGCAAGTTCCTGTTTAACTTAATCGAACCCCCCAAAAAATTCTGGTGCATCGATCTCAGTTTTTGCGTTGGTGCACCACGCAACATTGTTTTAAATTGTTAATTTTTAGTTTAAAATTTAAGATTATTGAGCTGATCCCAGCACTATACCTTTTGTAAACACAAAATTTTTGCCGATTCCGCTCTATGCATAGTAAGCATTATGCAAACTTTCCCACATCACATTTTCGCAGCATTCTGGCGAATTAACGATGCGTTTCCAAATCCGAAAAGTCAACATTTAATCCGCGAGGCTGTGTAGGTGAAACGATCACTACCAATATAACTGCAGAGTTAACATTTACCTCCCACAAAAATAACCAATGGGATACATAGCACTAGCTGAATTTTCTTCTTTGTGTACGTGTGTGTTTATATGTAACATAACACCTTTAGAACATTTTTTGGTCCAAATCCATACAATAATCAGGGGGTTTTAACCCGATTCAGTAGTTCTCAAACCCTGACATATTGGATTCGATCCGTGCTAAAATGAGACGATTTGTACACACATAAACTGGGCGACTCATTCGCTTCCTATATTGATCTTGCATCGCAATTAAGGTTGCTGCAGTAGTAGGGATGCAGTGTCGAAGTTGAATCAAATAGAAAACCAATTTAACCTTAGCGAGGTGCCATTCGGCCTGATTGTGATTCCTGAGTGGGGAGGATTGGAAACAAGGGAGCAATGCAGTGAAGCAATGGTCGCTTGGGATCAAGGAGAATTAGTAGTCCCTGAGATAATTGCAGGCACGTGTCATGTTTTAGAAGAAGGTGAAGCTGAAGGAGAGGATGGAAGCAGAATCTTTGACCTTTATTGCAGTATTGAAATTGGAGATTATTTTGCTTGGAAAGACACCCTCAGCCTTCAGTCTTTTCAATGAAATATTTGCTTAGAACGTCAAGATGTTTATTTGTTTAAAAAATAACGTTGATTTTTACATTTTAAAAAATCACAATGATCAGACACTGTAAACTATACATAAATCCCAAACGCAATATTGGGATGAGTCATGCTGGGTTTGAGTCAGGATTTTGTAGCACATGTCACACCCTGTTCATCTCAGGGTTTTAAAATTTTTAGATTGAGTTGTCAGCCTGTCGTGGGGCACGTTAAATTGAGGCTTCATTTTCACATGTGTGTGCACTGTATAAGCATATGAAAGTCACGTAAATTATCAGAGATGTTCCATGCCACTTACCTGCCACTTACGTCCCAAAAAACACGTTTGAGGTGTGTCGGTTTGGCAGGTTTTGGCGTACATTTTGAGTCGAAGTGACATGTATGACACAACTTTAAATTTAGATACTTCCTCTCAGCTGAAGTAGCCAACTAAAAATGACATCACTATTTTTGCATTTTCCCATCTAAATTAGAAGTATGCCAGACCCTTTATTGGGAGCAGTGGTATGCCACTTACAATTTCATCAAAACTATAAGTTCAAAGCAATAATAAAGCAAACTTTTCGGTTCCATTAAATGCCACAGAGGATATTGGCGATATTACTAGGATTTCATAAGGTGGATATTTCCTCTCGGAGTTCGGATCAGGCATGTTGGGGCAACATTCCAGAGTTGTAAATTGGATGTGACTGATATAATCGTTTTGGGTCGAGGGGACGTGATCGAGGCTAAATCCCTCACAATCCTCACCACCAATAACAACGATTCAATAAACCACCAGTTTTGTCAAGTTTTTTTTTTTGTGTGTGTGTCCAAGCCTGATAGTGTTGCCCTAGATAAGCTTACTCTACTGTATTTTTCTACCATTATTTTTTTGCCTACGTATAGCTTGGAGGCTGCAATGCGAGTTCACAGATACAGGGTTTTAGAGGAGAAAAAACTCTGGGGAATCCAGGTGGTATTTATTTTCTAACCTCAGAGACACTCAGAGAACCAAATCATTAAAATCCCTCAGGTCAGTAGGTTTCAAAGTGTCGGCTTACTTTTGCCAAAAAGAACTTTGTATAAAGCCTATATTTAGCTTGTAAATTGCAAAAAAATGTAGGGGATCAAAATCTTTGATGCTTCTTCTTCCTAATAACGCGAGGCAGCTAAATTCATCGCTTCTCAATAGTGGAATATGTGCCTTACACGTCCCTTGAGTATCGTTACGCCGGATTAATTTTTCAAACGTACCATGTACAGACTTTGAAGTCATTATTAAGCCTAAAAGGAACTTCTCAGCATATTGCAGTTCACTGCTTATGATATAGCCTTCATATATGTTGAATTACTTTTATATGATGCCGCACCGATTTCTCATTAGTAACTCTGCACTAGGAAGATCAAGCATGATTTCCATGTTTTTGGCCATAATTTTGGCTCCAATTTTGTGCCTAATAATCTCCATATGTAGGCCGACATGTCCCTGCATTTAGCAGACTAATCAGTGTTCACCGCAATCTACTAATAGTACTAATCCGCTTATGTAGTGTAGGCACAATTTGCGTAGTTTATGTTAGCAAAACAGAGTGTTTTGCTAGCCTCTGAGGTATACTTATGAGGCAAAATTAAGTTGTAAATCTACTGCAGACTAAATACTTAAATAAACTAATTAAGAATTAGAGTGATACCACTACATATGTAAACATTACTCACATCCGCATGCACTGGCAAACCGGCTAAGAACATGACTCAATTTAATATTTCAAACGGTAATATTAATATTCGTTTCCAGTATTTATTTTGCAAACCAACTCTTTTAATGCCCACACTTGTACTGTACCTTGGGATTACACATGGAAAAAACCAGCTCATTTTCCATTTTTGCATTGCACTGTCGTCACCTCTCGAGGGAAGTACATAATCAGAATAAACCGGACTAAGCTCGAGTTAAATTCTCCCAAAGTAACATTCCCGAGATTATCTTGACGATTTAGGTAGCAATTCAGTCTGTAACCGACCTCATGGAAATAAACTTGGGGCCTCCTCATTTGTAGAGGCCCGAGTACCGTTGTTAGCTGGGTGTAATTTTCCCTGGGAGATACTCAGCAGCATCTTGAAGCCTCGCATTTCCTAGAGGGCATGATTTATCGTCAGTATATATGTGGTTGGAAGAGACCCCTCAAAATCAAGTTTTGGTTTAGGTCCGTAAATTTCCATTATGTATCTCGAATCATGGCGTGGTGGGATGGGCATGTCCTCTTATGAATTTGGCATCTCCCAGAATAATAATTCTCTTCTGGGAATTAAGAAGCAGAGTGGATTTGTGGACTGGAATAATGATGACAGTGAACTACTGGTGATATATGATATGGATTGAAGTTAATGATAGACTAAAGTTCAGCCCTACCTTGAACTCTCTTTTTTTAACTTTAAAAGAATGGGTGATGTGAATCTAAATTTCTGAACCGTCTTCGTGCCTTGGAGTCGATATCGGCGAACAACTGTAAACCGCAGCGAATTCTGTAGGCTCTGAGGCAATCGGTTCAGACTCGGAAATGAAGAGGACGCACATCTTTCCCACCTCTTTTCTTCATTTGTTCTCGGAAATACCTGCCGGAGATATATAAGGCGGAGTAAAGTTACCTAACTTTCCACGAGTGATTCCCCATGGTGGCTTGTTTCAAAGTTACGATACAGAAATTTGGGTGGGCGTATACGAGAACTGTGGAAAGTTTTAGTTTGTTAGGTAATTTAAGATGTATAGTTGCGGTTGAGGGGCATGATTATTATATTTTCTAAGTACGTTTTAAGCCTGGGTTATATTAATTGGAAGCTTCGCTGATAATATGGCTGCTGTGATAACTAATTCAAGCACGGATTGTAATCATGCAGTCAAATGTGGTGGGACAACAAACTAATTGCGGACAATCTGTAGAGCGCCCAAGTTAATTTTATTATGGCAAATTATCATAGCAAAAGACCGCCGGTAATAACAACTGGGGGGCTCGACAATCCCCCAAAAAATTAATGAGCACTGCTGTACATTCCTTCTCGTTAAAAATGGTGTGCGTTCCTGCAGGCTTTTAATTTATTGAAACATAATTCGTACTTTGGTTACATGCAGGATATATTTTGATTAAAGAAATTATTATTATAATTATTTATTTTTCTGTACCCCTGGGGAATCATACAGCACATGCCTGGCATAGCAAACAATAACATCGCAGCTATGAAATAATAAAATAAAACCAACGTCGCCTGCAACTAAAACGCAGCAAATACCTCACCAAAAAACAGGGAATAATAGCACACACCGAAAATATGTAATATAATTAACCTCTTTTCTCCCTCCGCGTATATAAATGAAACTCGGATCTATGCCGAGAGAGAGAGCCCAGCCCAACTCATATTTACATTAATATGCCCCCTAGAAACCTGCTTCACTAGGCGAACACACATGCTCTACATCACGCTACACCGCCCAAGAAACTCAAACATTAATGGCTGCTCCTCAGCAGATCGAACTTCTTTACCCGAAATTTTTCATGAGACCCTCTGAAGGCATAAGGACCCTCGATTTTGTTGAATATTCCTATACATTGTAACCCTCTGTTTCAATGCACATAATGTTGATCAGTTGTTCAATGGCAGTAGGTAAACAAATGGCATTTCCGAGCCTTCCTTTGTCAGCCTGGGACTCCTGCTGGCTGACTCTGTAATCTGTGGGTGACAATCCCGGACGCTGTGACGCATTAGTGTGGTGTTAATTGCGTTGCTTGCTTACTTTTGACGGCGGCCGATGGTCAACTTGACCAAAAAAAGGGACAAAGGTGCACTCATGTGTAGGACAAGGGTGTAATTAGCGATTGAGGATGAATAGCAGTTGCTAATTTTTGGAGAAAAAAAACTATGTAATATAATGTATATTAATATCGTAGTGGGTTATCCTTCTGGTTGGTCCGCCGCATTACCGCGACGCTTCCGATTGGCTCTGTTCCGCGCATGCGCAATGGGCGGGAGACAGCGCCTCTGGTGGGTGAGGGCGGGAACTATCCATTCTTTCACTAACTGTCGGAGGGTCTACGTTAAGCGAGAGGTTTTTCTAGTAATATATTAGTTAATATTAGCAAACTGTTTCATCAGGCTTGTCAGGCAATGAGCCGACCTTATTAATTATATGCAGACCGTCTCTTTAGTGCCCATAAACAACACCGTAACCTCTCCTTTGTGCTGATTGACGACCCTCATTGTCATCTCCAATATTCCAGCAGCCTATGCCTTGAAGCGACGCATATATTGACCCCTCTCAGTGAAAACATGTCTATTTCTCAACATCACTCTCCGGAGAAGGGCTTCCGCCCTTCCGGCCATGATGTCGTCTCTGAAGTTCAATGCGGCGTACTTTAGGGAGAGAGGTAAAGGCAACTAATGAACCGAGGGACCGGTAGCATCGGGACAGAACAATCCCAGGGAAAGAGTCCGTCTAGTTATCTCCGGGCCATCATCTCCCAAAATGCTATGGAACAATACCCTTAGCAAGTTGCGTGCCCCTCCATTATTAGCCTTATCTGCCAATGGATTTTCGGAGAAGTGTTAGGCACTCTAGGGAAGCAGATGAATTTCGGGGAGTCATTGTCGCGAAATATGAGGCGTTAGGGAATGGCATTGTTTGGGGCTCGTTGCTGGGAAAGTGTGTCGGATTGTTTGGTTGGAAGTTGAGGGGGAATTGCAGCGAAATTAGTTTTCAGGGAAATAGTGCAGATGAAATGTGAGGTGATGTCGAAATGAAGTTGCTGGGATTGTATGGAGCATATGGAGCTTGCATGCAATGCGCAATGGTAATGAGGATGGACACTTGCTTAATGTTACATCCCAGTACATTTGGAGTACATACTGTAACTACATATCCTAACTTCTCAAAAAATAGGCATGTCCAAAATATTGCGACCTCAGTGGTTCAGCCATACTTGGTAGGGTTTCATAAGAGCATTTCTTTGGTACAGTGCGGTACAAAAGAAATGCTCTTCTGAAGCCCTACCGGGTGTCTGGAGTGGAGGGGGAGAGGTTGCCTAATCCATTTTTTGAGAAGTTATGCTGTGGGTACTGTATGTTCAATTAGTTTTCCGTTACATTGGAAACGAAATGGGGCAGTTTATACGTTTTAAAACAGCCGTACTTTTGTAGTTTGAAAAGAAACATACAATTTTACCGTATGCAAGAGTGAGCTACAGTGTTGTATTCTCCCGGGACTAGAGCTCGTTGTTTGATGCAAATTACATTAACTAGACTGGACACAATTACGGTGTACCATCAAGATATCTAATTTCAAATCAATCAATCACAATCAACCAAGATGCAAGGCGGAATAATGAGGATATTGGCACTTCAGCCGATACCAACATTTAAACTTGGTTATATATGCCCATTTGCAGAAGCTCCATATTTACGCGCAGTTTAAAATGGAAGTTATGAGTAAATATGATAATCATATTATGAAACCAGTTGTGCCAATGGATTTCTGATGACATGTTGATTTATGGCTGTTTGATTCGGTAATGGATCAGCACAAAATAATCTCCAGACCACGTTAACCATATTGAGCCAGTGGAATGACAGTGGTAATGATTGGTATGCGAGACCGGACTTGATTGAATATGCATCGCTGGATTTAATTAGAATCAGATCTGGCATAAAACTGACCAATAAAATCGACTCAACTAGATTGTCCATGGCTTATAAGCACCCCCCAACAAAGAGGTTCATTTAATAGTTCTGGTGTCTTTTTGCTCATTGTCATCACTATTGAAAATGCGAATATTGTCATGTGACGTCCTGACATGTTCGGGGGGTTTCAAAAAGGACACGTTGTCAGGTGTGTTGGAAGACACGCTGTCAGGTAGACAATCTATCACGCATGTTCGAAAATAGACTCGGGTAGGGCAATCAAGAGTTAGGCCTACGTTAAATCAAACTGTCGGGTTATCAGTCTCCGGAAATCTTAGCAGGATTTGTCATGCATCTAAATGTCGCCTGACAAGCTTGAAAAGGAGCCATGCAGCCATGTGAAGAGATATCCACGCTAAGTGACAACCGTGCCAGGACATGTCAAGAGTCGCTATGCCATGATGTCAGGAATCTTGCCAACAAGCCTAAAACTAGGTCCTGTGCAATGCTGAACATTAATCGCGTCGTACTGCTAGCGACATTTTTCGATGCGGCAGACGTGCAAATCGAGGAGTTCGAGCCGTGCGAATAAGAAGAGGTAGGCCTTGGGTGACGTCACCCAAGGCCTACCATTCCTGACTCGCATGGCTGTATCACTTCGATTTGCACGTCTGCCTTGGCATCGGAAAATGTCGCTAGCTTATGACGCGATTAATGTCGAACACTGTACCGGTGGCGCCAAGAGCCGATGGTGGTAAAAGAGCACTGTACACATTGTTTTAAATAACCTGCATAAGTCTACTCACAACCATTGTTAAATTAATTACGCGTAGTAACCAACCAAAATTGAAGTTCCTGGTTCCAGTACTTGCCCTCTAACTAACCGCTCGATACACTGGCATATTCCATAACCTCGGTGGGCGTGGACTCTTTCTGTGCTAAAAAAGTGCAAACATTTCCAGGCCATAATGAAGTTACGCCATGATGGGCTGCAGATCACAAGGAGTGTCACAATATGGCGTGTCCCAACTCGAGGCCACACCTGATCTGAACAAAAAAAAAAAAAAGATGGCAGCTCCTCAGGGGTGGGGTACGCTTTACAAAATGGTTGCTGGTGACACGAAACGGGTTATCGGTGACGCTGTCCCTGGACTGAATTATGCAAATTACTCGCCGGCAGCACTTGGGAGATGTGGAGCCCCGTGATGGAGTTTAGGACCGGAGGTTTTTGGGGGAGAAGAAGTGCGGGCTTGGTTGAGGAAGGGCTATCAAACCTGTTCCATATTCAGCATGTCGATCGTACATTTTTGTGTAAGGGAGGCGGGGGGGGGGGGGGGGG
>KZ538635.1:40085-57947 GCA_000934665.2 Catajapyx aquilonaris
GGGGGGGGAGGTGAAAAATGGGGGGCTATTTTTTGGTGAAGGGGGAGTAAAGATTTTGGGATTGCGGATTTGGGCAATTGATGGTGATAGGCGTGAATAGAGTGCAGTCATAGATACAGAGGGTGTTGAATTTTTAAAGTGTTTATCATGGCGTGGTGAAGGAGTGAAGGATTGCAATACTGATAAAATATTGTGCACTTTACAGTTCAAGAGGGGATAGGACAATAATAATCTTTCTATTTGAAGGGGATTTGAGAAATGCACGGCCCTTTAATTAGGAGTGTTGTGAATTAAAGCACAGTCACAGACTTGACTGAATGCATTTGAAAGGACGTTTGAATAATGCAGTGTTTGTGAAAATATAAGGAACAGTAGGCATTGTCCTACTCTTAGTCTCATTAGTATTACCTCGTAATAGGTCATTATTTTTATGACAATATGTTTCAAAGGATTTATGCGCGATATTGTGCTGTAGCAAGGCTGTCGTGGGGTTTGGAGAATCCCCTCAAATTTAAAACTGAATTTTGGTTTTATACCTCTACACGTTTAAACCTACATGTTTCCATTGTAATGTATGCTAAGATAATAAAATAGATTTCATTATTGTGTCATCATTAGCATATTTTGCAATGCACTGTTGTTATAGCCAACGTCCACATGAGCTCGAATTGTATTAGAAAATACTTCTAATGCTAACGTACAAAGTATCAGTACAGTAATTGAAGATGTTTTAATGCGAAGGTCACGAGTCACGACTAACACATTCTCCAATTAATCGAAATGTTCGTTGGTTAATATTTTAATATGAAAATACTCGTTTCAAGAAAGAGGCAAAGAAGTGGACCAAAAACTAGCAACTTTAACACGTTTATTATTTGCAAAATATGCTGATAGAAGAGCCAGGTGACTGCTGGGTGATCACATTTGAAGTGCGAGATAGAATATTGAGTGGAAAGGGTGGCAACGAACTGCTTCTATCTTCTTAGCATAAAATGCGATTTCTGCCTCTTGTCAAGGTGAGAATGGCGGACTTGGAAGATTTCCATTCTCACCGATTCAATAGGATCCCATTCTATAACAGTTCCTCTTAAACAGATTTAAAATTTTGTGTATGACCCCATATTAATATCACAAATGTTACAAATTGTCAGTCAATATGATATCAACAACCATCTGTGCATATCAAGCGCCTTTCCCTAAAAAGTCTAATCGCTTTATCAGCCCTGTTTGATGCTCGATTAATATCCTATTACTCACATTGACGTTCAGTTTCTAATCTGGATGAAAAGACCAAAAAGCGATAACAAACGCCACTCCAGATAATGAAATGCGGATCGTGCCAAATTCAGAAGACGCATACCCTCTAAGTAATAAATGAGATGCAACGCCTATGTCAAATTTATTTCCGTCCATATATCTCCAAAAGGGTTCTCTGCCTGCAGGCATTCGCAATTCTCCTCTGGGGGGATTTAATTCTAATTCCCTTTTGGTATGGCCATGCCTTGCTGCCTCCCATCTCCAACAAAAGAGGCTGTCGGTTCTGTTCATAATACAAGAGCGACGGATGATGATATTCCAAATGGTTTCCTAATTCAAAGGCAGGCAAACAGGGCTGGTGAGCTTTACGTCTAGAAACCGTGCTGAGTGGAGGAGGGCAGGGAATTCCTTTGTGTTGCGAGCACAAACAAACGTGCAGTCATTTTGTGTCATTGCAATTCGCCAATTCCCATCAAAAATGTTGGTTTCTGCAACCTCTCAAGTTACGGTGGGAGGAAAGTCTGATCGGGAGGGTTTTTCGTCAAGTTTCTTTTTAATAGTGACGGATAAGAAGTTGAGTGCGATCTAAGATGAGGAGGATTAGTGAGAGAGTGGAAGTCAGCCAGGCGTATGGTATGTTGACAAAAATCGGCTTATTTTTACTTGAATGTCGCCTTAGGATTCTGTAGCTTCTCGAATGGCTTCTGGGAAAGTTTTTTTCACTCCTAAGATCTTCTTTCAAACAAAAAAGCTATGGAAGGGTTACAGTGCGATATTGAAGAAACTTGAGAGAAGGGATTTAGGCTCTATTCCTTGCGGCTCCTGCAGCGTGATGTTGAGCTTTATTCCGTAAGTATAGTGTGTTGCAACTTGTATGATTGTTTGAACCACGTCAATGGATTTCTTGAGGGTAAGCTTTAGATCTTCTTTAGACACTTTTGAAGTAACGAGGTGTAGAAATTATCAGCTATATTTACTGATACTGACAAGCGTTTTCAAGAATTAAGCTTTAAATTTCATGGCATTAACTGTGATGGACACTACTAATGTCATTACAACAAAATCGCAACATGGAGGCTATTACTTAAGAGTTAGCTACGAGAGTTATAATTCCTGGCCTTTAAATTCGCATACTGAACATGCACAGTCGAGTAGGAGTAGTATAAAATTCATATCGAATTATGAGCGGCTTAAATGATGTAACAAAGCATAAAATTATTTCAATAATCTACACTGCCCTGTTATAACTCAAGTGTACTGCTCTCCACAATTTAGCCACCTGACATCATCAAAGATTAACTTTGAGCATTACCACACAATGTAATTTCCATTTAAAATGAATTACGACCCCAAATGCCACCACGAATAATATATTTTACAGTCATCACCACGTACTAATTCTCCCACACAGAAGCCCATAGCTGGCACTAATTGTTTCAATTAAATATTCTTCCATCCGTTGCAAATTGCAGGTAATCAAGCTCTATGTGTGGTTGCGGGGAATTAAACATAATGACTGCAGAACTGCCAGGTTAATTGACGAAGAGGCCATTTTATAAGCCACGAACCCTAGAATACTTGGAAAGAGGGGGAAAAAAAGCAGGCTGTGATTGGCTGATATCCGCCAGCCCTGCATTACTGTGACGCCACCACCGGATGACAGCACTGGGCCGCTTACACAGCAATACTCAAACCCATTCGAGTGGAGAGAATACATCACTCTGGTGACATCCAGAAACGTAGCGGACAGCACTAGAAGGGGCCAGAGAGGGATATAGGAAAAAGAAATAATGGCGCATAACGGCCTCCTCTTATCTGCAGAGCACAAAAGGCCCCTTTTTTTCTTTTCCGTCTCATATCACCCCCAGACCCGGCTGAGATGTCATTACCGGTGTGCAAAACACCCCGAGCTGGAAAATTCTGCCACAGAAAAAAAAGTAGTGCAGAGAGAGAACATAGAACCGTAAAATAGCACTTCGCAAATTTCTCTCCCGCAGAGTGCAATATGCTGTTATATCCGAGCGACATACAAAGCCACCAAACTAACCCACCACCCTGCAGGAGCGATGAGCATTTCGGATATATCTGCTACTTTTCTCCGCGATTGCATAATGCGAGAATGGCTACTGTATATCACGGTTATGGAACATGGAGCAAGGTTTTGCTCATGAAAACCTCGGGTTTTGCGGATACTTACTGGAGAGGGTTGGGGTTTTTCGGAGAGCGTAATCGTGTGATTAACTGAGCTTGAAAATTTGGAGCGAATCAGTTTGGATAACGGAAGATGTGGTCACTGGGGAGATGATCGATAGATTCCTATAATGTATGTGTTTACAAACTGTAGAAATTAGACTACTAAAATATGAATAAGTCAATGTTTTCCGTTGGTTTCCAATTATGTTCTGCATAGATTGATGAAAAAAGTAATTATTAAATGTAATTAAAATTTAATAGACACTATCGGTTGTATCTTACCTGCAATATATAGAAACCGCATAAAATTAAACCAATTCAGTACTGATAATAATTAACTCCCTTATTCCCACTGCAAGCATCGTACAAGCCACTACCTGATTACATTCCCAAACCTGACCTGCAAATCCAGTGTCGAGGATAGGACTTCCCTAAATATATTCAGGGGACTCCTTTTTGGAGCTGAGCACGAGTTTTAGAGCAAGCGCTTAGCAGACTGGAAGCAAGGCCTGAGAGCTGATAGATTAGAGGTACAGTGGATGGGACCCGGAGGCTATGCGAATCCTTACAATCCCTCGTCGTGACTGCAATCGTAATTAAGGTGCCCTAGCTGGAAAATGGCCGCCTCCTGTGCTGCTCTGCTTTCGGGGGAGCTGGACACAATTCTCCGCCATTTCCACGGATATCCCTCAAGACATGCTGGGGCTGGACACGAGTGGCTCTCGTTAAGGAAAACGGACCTTTTCCTCCATTCATTAGTGGGCCCTAGGGAGGGAATCCCTTTGCTTCCAGGTTGTGCAAAGGGCTCTTTTGTTGTCTATGGGCCTTTTGTCTGACGGGATCAGGTGTTTGGCTGATCGGATGTGGTGATCAAAGTGAGTTGCGAAATGATTTGGACAAACTTCCATGGTGGACACAAGATGGCTTCCACAGTATAGGACTAATCAAATATAAAGAACCTTTTTCTGTAACAGTTATTTAATTGTTAAAATGAGCTGCTAAAATTGATTGAGGGTGCTTGTACCATTTCCTACACAAGTCGTGCTACAATGTGACATTGATGCACCATCCAACAGCTAAATTGTTGTTATATGTATATTACACCTTGTAACTGACATGGATGGCAATTATCTGACGCGGCCTTTTCCTGGTGATACCTCAATTATGTAACAATGTCAGGGATGCAGTGTAAAGGTGTCAGTCAAAAAAGTCAACGTGGTACTTCATGTTGTTTGCTCAACTGCAGCAGCAGCAGTCACTTTATCAATGAAGCAACAATTTCGACAGATTCTCTTTGTGTATTTGGATCCCCAGTGAGTACAATAGCTAAAATTGGACATAGTTTTAAACATTACAATAGGCGAACACACTGTAGCAGTACCAGTAACGAGAGGTTTTGACTATGTGGCAGTACGCATTGGGCCAACTAATTTGAATCCGGATTAGCACTAGGGAGAGAGCTTAGGGCGCACGAGCTATAACAGAAAGTAAAACTGAGTTCAACCTCTGTGAGACAAAGTTGGGTTGAACGTTATACTGCACGAGTAATGAGAGCAAATACTGTGTTCAAATGGGACTGACGTCTCACTGGATCAAACCCATCAAGCATATTCCGCAATACGAATTAACCAACAATTAGAGCGAAAAAGCACTATTCCTGTGCATTCAGTTCCATCCCAATAATGTTTTGTGGTTACGTGATTCAATGTACATTCCGCACAAAAAGCTGTAATTACTGGTTTTTCCGGCCACAGCATACTAGTGAGTGGGGTAGTGGTTCGCCTCAGACCAAAAAAAATCGCGAATTTTCAGCAATTAATTACACCCCAGCCTGAATCGAAACCTCTTTTTTGCACCGTTACTACCTTTTTTGTAACCCACCCGAAGGTAGTTGAGCCCCCCCTGCTTTGTTCGGTAATCTAGGACAAGATCATTAATATTCGTTACGTCCTTTCTTCTATTACCAACGTTGGGTTCTGGCACTACTTTTTTTTTACCACCGTGTAATAAATCGAGCGTATCCTGACCGCATAGCGTTACTGCCTCACAGGTCTGATGCTTACGTTGCCTTATGCCCAGGATAAAAGTCAACGCCTCAGGCCATTCCTCAAACTTCTTGCATTTTATTATGCGGTTTGGGAGAAGAAAAAACAAAGGGATTTGTGGTAGAGCCAAAGCGGAGACTTTAATTAAATAATTTCCCGGAGGCGTCTCACTAATTGCTGTTTTCTTTTTCCGCAGCCCTGGAGCCTTCTGGATTTGGTGGATCTTCGTTGTAACGCAAGGTACGTTTTTTAAAATCAGCTTTAAAGACGAAAACTGGAAGGGGAAAAGTACGATGCATTTTTAATATGGCTGTACAGTAACTGCACAGTAGAGCGTGTCAAGTGCACTTATCCGCTCGCCATTTACTTTGACATCATCATAATTTTATGTATGGCAGTCGTGACGTGTGATAAAAGTGGATTAAATAGTCATGAAACGTGAGGAAACATTTTGTATATTTAAAATACTTCATTTGATATTCAACTGTGTCGCCGAATTTGAAATGCATTATGAGTAGCATGGGTTGTCTCGCAAAATGAAGCGAAGAAGGTTTTCAGGGGGGTGAGAGAGAGAGAGTCCCTGGGATCGATACCCGGCCTTTTGCACTTTGTAAAGGTGGGGGAGGGCAAGTTGAGGGGGGGAATGTTTTGTGTACCCCCACCTCTCCCCACTCTGTAGTTTCAAACCCCTCTTCAACAGTGGGAAAGCTTCAAATTTCATAGGATTAGTGCTGAAATAGCCTGCAACCAGAGGAGTAACCTGCACTATATTGAGGTCGTCACCTTTGCGCACCTGAAAAAAAAGAAGGTCATATTATACATAGGGTCCAGTGCTTTTAAAAAAATCATGGCAATGTCAACACGGAACCGGTGGCGTCATGTCCGGAGGCTGGGCCTGGATTTTTGTTTGGATTCACCCACATCAAATATATTCCGCGCTTTGCTTAATCCCCTCGTGACCCTTAAAGGGCGATCTGTTCGAATCAGCATGCGTACAGTGCACCTGAAAATTACATTTCCAACTCTATTGTTCCATATTATGCAATGGTATATAGCCTTGTATTAAGGACAGTGACACTGCATGTGACGCTCTCACATGTGCTGCAGTATATTTGAATCCGCTGAGTATCAAACAGTGACAGATGGGAAAATGTTCGACTGCAGAAAACCACGTGTGTGCATCAAGTGGACTTAACCGCTTACGAGTGGATCATGGCGGTTAATTGCAAATGTTCAGGTGTAATTAGCCTATAATTTCTTCCCAACTCTTCCGAACTACTAGTTAGGAAATAAATAGTTACAGTCCTATATTCAGACAACTGGAGATTTTCCCCTCCATCTCTTCTGTAACGTTTGAGTTTTGATGTGATCAATATTAGCGCCCGGTTTGTGTGTTTGCATGTTATAAACCAGCGCATGTCCGTGTGGCTTGCAGTGGCCCAAGGCGTGTGTCACCAATTCGCAAAGTTGCGATTTTGGAACCTCGGAAGTAAATTAGTGGCTGTTTGGTGGCCACTAAAACTGGAAAAGACACTTTTTTTTACACTTAAAAGTACCCAAATGAGAGACAGACAGTTTCCAGATTTGAGCTATTTTTCTCAATAGGCTCCTTCGAGAGATATTTCCACTATATAGACCCAGTAATTATATGACATTTTATGAGCAGAACATTTACCGGACATTAACTCCAATTGGTAGAAAAGATTGGATTTCATTATCACAGTCTCTATTGGACCTTTCCTTTTTGAATGATTCACTCGACATTTGAATCCCATTGACTAAATGCCGGTGAATATAATGATCGATCGCGAATGATTTCCTCTTTCTTTCTGAAGAAAATCGTTTCTCTCAGCACATTTCGAGTTAAAATTGGCATTTAAAAAAATCAGATATTAAATTGGCATAATGCTCTACATGTGAGTTCATCCATAATGTATCTTGAAACTTAACAAAATGACGCATCATATTGATGCAAATCTGGCGGTACGTAATTATTAGCAATAATTAAAATTCACATTAAATATTGCTGAAGCCACAAGGCAACGAAGCCGCTTAATTTCAAAACTTGGATGTGTTCATTAAAAAATTATAGCCAATATCTGTCTCACGATTTCCTATTTTTTACACAGACAGACTGCTTGGAAGACCACAATATTAAACATTTATTCACTTATAAATATTCTCACTGCGCCTAATAAGATTGTCTGCACTGTAGTCTTCACTGTATAAGCCTGGCGTCAAAATGCGCATGAACCACCCTACATTGTACACGTGAAAGGATACCTTTTTAACAATGCTAACACAGTTTGCTACTTTCCCACCGTTAATGTTGGCTTTTAACATGCCCCCCTGTCCATGGGATTTGATGTTCAACTGCATGATTGACACTCAATCCCAAATTACAATCCCAGAGTTTGAAACCTGCACTATTAGCCAATTAAAGAGGCACGGGAATTAACGTCCATTTGCATCCAAAAAGGGAGCACAAATTGTCCTTTACTTTCAGTGTGATAAATTGTGTGTAAAAAATTTGTAACCAGCTTTAGTTTTAAATTCGTGACATTTTTCGGTCACCTTGTACGCTTGACCTTTAATTTCTAAACGCATAAAAAAATTATGGCTCTCTTAACTCAATCTAGAAACGCCATTTCTGGTTGTAATTGAAGCTGGGGTTTCTATTCTGCGCCCCCCCCCCCTCTCTAAAAAAAATGTAATGATCAAGTGACGCAAGGCAGCACTGCAGCAAAAGCTAGAAGTCAAATTATGAAGGGAAGTTGTGTAATTGGCGTTTTCCGGAAGGTGTGTTCCGGAACCTCCATTTAAATCACAAAGGGATTAGAAAAGGTGAAGAGGAAATTAAATCCATGCATGACATTTTAATTTCAGAACTTAAGAATTATGCCATTTGCATGAGCATTGTACGAGCACTGTTGGAACTACAGTATAATCTATCAAAATGGCTGGTGTCATATTACTGGTGTCATATTACGTGTGCAGCAGACGCTTCAATAGGACTAGATTTACGACAAACTTAGGATGCTGCTCCATAATGACATCACTAATAGAGGGCGGTTACTAATTTTTCATAGCGCACAATAATGCCAAATGCACCCTCTACATATTTTTTTTATAGATAATTTGAAACTAATTTTTGGGCGATTCCAACATGGAAGCCTGGTTTTCAAGGGGCTGGTCCTAACGAGCTCCCATTTACTCCCATACAAAGGCTTGCCATCCCCCATCACCTGGGAAGGAAGCAAGCACACCACGGTGATTTACGATGCCTCTGCTACCTCATTAGGCTTTTTAGGACCGGGGAAAAGTCCGCAAGATGGCCGACGGAGGAGACAAAGTTGCCTTCCGGGAGTTGCAACAGGGCAACAGGTTATTTAGGAGCACTGGGATTTGGTTGGGGTTGAATAGTGAAATATTGAAACCGGTTCTTTCGAAGGAGTTTCATATATTTTAGAAAGTGTCCAGAGTGGTTTTTGTCCACTGTCGAATTTCATGGGTTTTTTGTCTGCCCAACTTTTAGGGTAGAAACTTCCCACCAACTAACTCCACGGCAGTTAATCACTGTCAAAACATTCCAACTTGCAATCGGTTTTTAATTGCTCCAAATTGCTTTCGAAATGTTACATGTCATTTTCAGCAATTGTGCATAAATTTTATTCTTTTACATCCATACATGCAAAACGACCGGGTTCAAGCTACAATCCTAGAATATTCATGCTATCTCAAGGAAAAAAAAAATTATATTCAAGTCAGCTTTTCCACTCAGCTTTTGTACGAGACGGACCACCATTTCGTCCTGAAATGAGGGAACATTCGTGTGCGAATTGTCCTCCTTTTTTTCCCCCCCTTCGAATTGCAGACCCCATGAAAATTTTCCAAGGGTTCCTTCAACCCCCTGCTAGGGGTGTTCATCTCGTCAGGTTTTCCTAGTGAAAATTACCTCCTTGGTGCCCTCAAGCAGCTGCATCTTAGCAAGCGACGCCTTCACCCGGAAACCAATTTAGGGGATGCTCCAATAACACTACACCTTTGGGTATTGATCTCCCTCTCTCCAATGTATTTAAAACTTGAAAAGATAACCCCCAAGACTTTAAATATCATGACTTGAACTTTTTTTTTGCAAGGCTTAGTTTAATCTGGGGATGTCTCTTTTCGCGACAAAGAAATTCGATTTGCGACTCAGTTCAGCTTGCAAATCGAATTACTTGCTGAGACAGAAAGAATAATTTCTTTAGAAAAAAAAGGATGGGAATTTTCGTTTATTGTCCAGTGTACTGTTCACAAAAATGTGAGAATGATTTCAAGCCTGGGTGGGGTTTAGGGGGTGGTACAATAAAGAGGAGGTAAAAAAAAAGTTCGGCAGATGGAGTTTGAAATTCAATATCCCGCGGGGCACATGGAAGATATCACCAGAGTTTCCGAGCTATACTGCAAATGGCCGATTTTGTTCAGCTAAAGGCGATGTTGTTCCGTTTTTTTTTTGAGAGGGAACTGATATCGGGCTTTAATATGAAAAATGCCAAAAAGTTTTGGGGGCATATGAGTAACTGCGACTGATTGGGTGTTTTTAATGTTATTGTATCATTCGGGCCTTTTCGCTTCCCCGGGGCCATATTTTTTTGTATGAAGGGAATTGGGAAGCTTAATTCTGCTATAATTCAACCTATATAAAAATTATCGAATAAAATCTCAGAACACGATAATAATAATCGACTGCAATATCTGGCACGATCTGGCAACACTACACAAAACATCAGTGTAATTTGGGTTGCATCATGCAAGGATGAAAAGTTCTAATCCAAGTGTTTGTTCGCTTTTCAACTTTTCTAAGCAGCAGTAAATGTACGTTGATTACATTATTTTTTAAATGTCACAAATTGCTCTACATTTTTAAATATCACAAATTGCTCTAAATTTTTTCAGCCTACGTTGAATCGGACATGATATAGTGAGAAACTTTTTACGCTGTGATTACGCAGATACAATGCAGATGCCTGGATGCTTCTCCTAACTTATATTTTTTGCCCACTTGCAGTATGTGTTCTCCACTCTGCGGGACGTAAAATATGGCGCGTATTTCTGTCGGCGTTTTAGTGGAGCCCCTGCGAGATAGTTTATAAATCTCCGCTCTTAAGGATTAAGACGGATAATGTGCAGCATCCTTCCCTCCCTCCCCCCCACCCCTTCTTTTTACCCCCACCAAGTTCTGAAACTAAACTCTCTAGACTCGTAGATAATGAGAGCCGACTGCTATTAAATGGGTTCTTGAGAAAGCTCTTTCAAACTGCTCCCTCATATTTTTTCTCTTCTTCTTCTTCTTCTTTTTCAAACACAAAAAAATTCTAGAGGAAAGTCTTCCACGCCCGGAAATGGATTTTCATTAATGGGTGCGGGTTAATATTTGCTTCTTTAGCGCAAATGATACCGCACTCTGGCTGTGTTGATCAAGTTTTCGAGCAAAGTTCTCGGCATTAGACTTCTAAATGAGAGCATTAGGAACTAAACAAGATGCGGAGGTACACCTTCTCAAAATCCTAGGAAAGCTTCCATCTATATTCATATTGCTCTCTTCCGTGAGAAGAAAGTGGAACCATGTTTGATAGACAAGTACTTTGCATGTCTCACAGGAGTTATTATAGATTAACTCGCGATTTATAGAGACACGCTGCCTTTATAGGGGGTACAAAATGGAACAAATCTGGAAATTATATTGCTGTGCGATGTATCGAATATTCGGCTTTATCCGTGTTCATTGCAGTGAAAGTTTCCTTATCTTCTGACACTCCATCTGTCGGTAGCGTCCATGACACGTCATAAATGACGCATCTGTGTCGCGGTGTCAAGATGTGCACCACAGGGGACATCTACACGTCTGCGTGTGTTTTTAACACATAGCCAGAGAGCACCTTGGATGGATGCTACTGCTTGAAATGAGTTATCAAGCTTCTACTATAAACATAGGGCAGCCATTCGTGCCCAGTAAATTTAATCCGGCCTAACCGCGGAAAAATGTTAATCCTTAGAAGTTTTCGCCTGTAGACCGTAATAAAAAGCGGCTTATGGGTAGGATTCTCTGGAGAATTCTCTTATATATATACGTCTGAGTGGTAGCAAAAAGGGGAGAAATCCGACTCTCCAAAAGTTCATATTCTGCCTTCTAAGCGACCTGGGGATGCCCACAGGTGATTTTCACTTAAGTAAAAGCGATGGTGGTGGTTGCGTGTGCAGTCGGGCATTTTTGTGCGTCATCGGGGAAATAAAAGCGGGAACGTAAATTATAAGTCCCCATGCCTAGGGTTGCATCCTTTGCAAGAGGACCGTGAATTTTCATTAGAAATTCTCTCACAAGCAGTCGGAACCTGCGTGGGATGAAAGGTTCAACGTCCCAGATATAAGTATGTTTACAGGAGGTCAAGAAATTTTGGTCGGCTGCTTTCAGGGAGAGCTATTTTTTGAATTATGCCGCTATAGGATCTTTTAGACGTAAACTCTCCTCTGAATTTAATAACATGAAATGAAATTTGTTGGATTTTAATTTTTACATGCATGAATGAAAAACTCAGATATTTAGCCTAATTTTCAGTGCTAAAATAAATATTATGGGCCAAAACGTGATGTATGACACTAATTAGCTAATAATTTAAATTTAAACTGCAAGGTATAGCTTTTTTATTATTCAAAATGACAGTCGTATCTCATACCTGTCATACACCTACATTATCTCAGTAACCAGATTCGCACCAAATTTAATGATCTTTGGGAGCCCATAAATTCAGATTTGTCCGAATCACTACAAAACACCCTGTATGTACCACCGAATAATTAATTATGTGTAACTGTTCAATGGCATTTGCGCCATGTTCTGGAACAAATGAAACGGGTGCACTCTGTAAACATGATGCAAAACATAGCCCGCTATATGCTGAATATCACAACGAGGCCATAGGCATCGTACCTTTGACCTTTGTTGTGATTAACCGCCGAAAGAGGACCCTTGGGTACAGCCAGAGTGCATAATAAATTCTCCAATCGTGAGCTCGTGTTAGCGCGTCCGTTCTCTCTTTTTATCCTTTCGTGGAAGCCTTTTTATTTTTTCAGTTTTTTTTATCGTGATTAAAGACACCGTTAGCGCCTTTGCATGACCCCTACCAAGCTGATGAACCTGCTAAGATTACATGGAATATAAGTAGGGCAATATCGCTCGCACCTGCTGCGAATCTGAACTTAATTTCCCACCTTGTTTCTTGTCATGGCTAGCCCCTGTTGTGATCTATAGACCTGCGTCATAAGCTACGTGCCAAGAAGCCACTTTGCTTCCTTAAAAATTTATTTGAATGCTCCTTTGTTATGAAATTAAGACTGAGAGTGTTTGCTTACAACTTTGAACGTGTTTTGGTGCAAAAGGACTGGCCCATTCCTTAACCGTTTTGGCAAAATTACCAGATGGCACATTGGCAGTATTCCCATTCCTTGCTATTCTGGAAGATACTGCGCATATCATCCTGCATTAAAATGCTAGGAATTATAATATTGCGTATACTTAGTCCTTAAGAGATTTTTTAATATGGCGCCACTTCATGATTTTTTTTTTTTGAAATTTCTACATAGGCCCTAAGACAGAAGCTAACAAGAATCAGTCATTTCACACAAAAGTGTCAGTTAGCAGGTGTGACCCACATTTTTAACAAGGTCATATTTCCAAAATTGAAACGTCTCACCGCTCGTGATAAATTCGCAAGATAAATCCAATGCCAATATGAAATCCAAATCCTGGCGGCTTGTAATGAAACCCCTTTTGGCGGACCAGCTCCATCACGTCCAATCCCCCTTTTCCCTCGAACAACCTCGTTTCGTTACTGCAGAGATAGAGAGGAAAAGGATACAGCCTCTCATAAACGCCACCCATACAGACTATATGGCTGCACAGTATCTCGCTTCAAAATTATTATTGGCGAATCTGCAGGCTGCGGCACCTGAGGGTGGCAGGAGTGTGCATGCGCCATCTATGTATGAAGAATAGTACTACGTGGTAAATCGGCGAGCCATCTCACTGTCATACTGATTATAAGTGTTTTTTTCCAAATTTTGGCAATGGGTTCGCTAGTCCACTTACCGAGTTGGTAGTTTTAAATAATGTTCCACAAAGATGTAGTTAGAGCTTGTTAACTAGGCGAGTAGCTTCATTAAAGAGGCGCGAAAGGTGGTGGGTGAGCGATAAGTGGCGTCCTGCTGAGGTGATATTCAACTATGGGAGAGAGGAAGCCCCCATTGCCCCCCACCCTCTAGATGGGCTCTCTAGTGGGAGTTACACCGGATAAAGGAAGCCAACAGAAAGGACTTTGGAGTTAGTTGTGCCCGTTCGAGGGTGGAGAGAACGTGTGGAATATTTAGCCTTACCGATGGGAATAGCATGGTGTTTAAAAGTGACAAAATGAGGAGTTCTCAGAGCTACAAGGTGTGGAGGAGGTTCTCAGAGCCTGTGTATCCCAAGGTAAAACGTGATTGTCATCAGAACTGGCTTGGATTGTAATCGTGTTTAACTTGTGGCTTTTTGAGAGGAAGTTGGTTAAGTGGTGACGCACTTTGTGGGGTACGGAACAAGGGGTGATGACGCTCAAGGCGATGCTCAAGGACGGTCATGTTGACTTTTTTTCCCGCCTGTCTAAGGACGACTTGAAGCCGGCCCATATGGTAGGCCATGCTACAATCAATACAGCATGTAGACATTAATAATAGCACATAACATTTGTATTAACAAATTTGTTATAATAGCAATATCTTCAAAATCACCAACAGCATGGCATATGGAGTTGCGTAATATCAGTGATAAATTCGAGCATCTGGCTGAACTATTTAATTTGGGTCGCGCTGATACATGTCGCAACTCAATACCGTTGTTGCGGCGACCTTATCATCACGGGAATGGTAGAGGAAAAAAAAGTGTAATTGAGAGACCTTTTTCACCCCCTGGAGGTCTCCAAATGTAACGAGTCCTCCCACCCAATCCTGGAATATTGTTTTCTCTGGGAATCTTCGCAAGACATTTCTAAAGGCATGGAGAGCCCGGGTTATAAGTAAAAAAGGTCGTCATAAAAGCGGTGGGAGATGGTGCTGTCATGATGAAAAGTGCAGGAGCAGCAAATGTCTCCTCTTGGTTTCATTAGTGGAGGGTATGTTTTTTTGTGGAGGTCTTTTTACTATAGAGGCTTCGGGCGATGGGTGTCTTTTGCAAGCAATTTTCAAACTGAAACCGAATGCAGCATGGCTTGTAACTTGTCAGGGACTCATTTGCAGATTGCGGAGTCAGTGGTGCGAATGAGACGCATTTTGTAGTGAGTGAAAAAAGGCAGGGTTTTTTTGCTAAATATCTTTCGAATTGCAGTTTTATACAATGAGGTGCGACGGTGCTTGAAATATGTGGCGATGGTGAAAAAGTCCGATATTTTAAAGCCAAGAGATGCCCATTACTGCAAATGGAAATCCGCAACATTTTGCACGAGCATTATGTGAATTAACTTAACATTTGTTTGTTCCGGTAGAGAAACCTGGTTTACTGCTCCAAAACGAGATTACACACCAACCTGACACATACAAGTGAAAGGCGAGATTTGCAAAGTGCATCACTTGTCCCAGCTAATCCGAATGGATTCAGTGGTGAACAACACAGTACATCACATGCCCTGAACTGTCACTGGAACCCAGCAGTTACACCGCGTAATTTCTCTCAAAGACAAACTGCATCGACTATAGAATTTTCCAATTTGTGAAAAAAATAATTATTGCGTTGGCAATGCAGATTAATCTATACATACCCCTTGAAGTGCAGCCAATATTGATTACAAGCCAACACTGTGAGGCCGATAAAACGTGATGCTAGAGTGTATTTTGTGGTTCGAGAGAGAAGATACGGTTATCGAACAAAACAAGTGCCAGAGTTCTAAGGAAAAGACCACAAGAGGTTGAGGATGGACAATCCAAGAAAGCTGACCCCAAAATTGCCTGCTTTTGTTCGGGGGGGACTGTGCGATAAAATGTAACTTGGCGGGGATATGGAAGAAAACTCCCCCCCAAAAAAGTGTGGGAGTGGTTCTTTTCAGGACTGGAGTTATGGAGAAGTTAGAGAGCGAGAAAAACTTGAGTTGTATTGTACCCAGGGAGTGGACGCATTTTGGCAGAGCTGGAGCAAATATTATTTGAGGCGAATCTGTGGCGTCATGGATATTTTAGACGAGTTTTATTCAAAATTCTGAGTAGTAAACTTCGCAGAAAAACGTGTTCTATGAAGTCGCATATTCATACGATGCACAGTCTTTTATGATATATATATATTGGCAAAATCTACAATATTAAAGACCTGTGTACTTTTATGAATATATTATAGGCGAACAAGTTTTTGAATAATCTGCCGTTGGGCTACATGATTCTTCGTATGAGTTCATGGCTGTAGTGACATCCTGCGCAGATGATAAATTCAAATCGGAATCAAAGGATCAATAGCAGTCGATGCTAGATAGCCACATGCTATTTTTAGTAGAAAGGTAATAGACCAGTTCATTTGATTTCACTGTCATAATATGTACTCAACAGATAAAATGCATTCAGCATGCGCTTTATAAACAGTGCAGCCTTTAATTATTGTTCCATTGTTGATATATTATTGTCAAATGTGTATGGCTGAATTTGCTGGTTAATGAGATAAAATACTGTAACCTAGCGTGAGTATCTAAAATCTGATTAGGTCTGAGAAACACTGCATAGCATTTGTTATGGCACTCTCTACAATGTATATGCACTCGAAAATCGTTAATTACGCTCCAACACTCGCTTTTGAAATTTCAGCTTGATTTTCTCCGGCGTAATTTTTTTTAGCTCGGGTTAAAACCTTTGACATGCTTCACCTTCCCTTTTTTTAGCTCGAGCTGATGATGAATTGTGGACCCTAGAGAGTGCAACAGATGTTTCGTAGGTCGGGTGACAGTTGGCGACTGTCGCACTTTGGGTCTCTCTCGGTCCAAGTTTCTGCAAATGACACGTCCCCCGGAAGCTGCGATTGAAATGTAAACCAGTGGTACGGACAGATATCGTCAGCTAAAAGGGAAGCTGCAATAAGCAGAAAAGCTTGGAAAATAATTACCCTTCTCAAAAAGTATGGACTGGGTTGGCCCTATACTATGTCAAAAATTTATCCTAAAAAGAACTGCACGGACATCATACAGCAATGTGGTTTTTGAGGGATTTATTTCAAAGGTTTTAACGGCCAAACGAGTTTTAATATATTTTGTGGAACGTTTCAATGCACATTTTCAAGCTTGGAATACTGTAAGGTTGGGTGTACGAGCGTACGTATTATAGGTATAGTATGGAAAATATTAAACAGATCTACACTGCACAGTGTGAACTACTGTAAGACAGTATGAAACGTTATTACTGTATGATACACGCAGATGTTTGGTCTCTATATACTGTAGTAGGTGCATGAAAATTATGCAGCAGATGTTGAATTCACAAAACGTTTGCGATTCTTTCCGTTGTAATGGTTTAGGTTCACACACAAAACAATCGAAAACATCTCTTTTTTGTAAATCCATACTCAGATGCCGTGCAAATGAGTACTTTGCGTGTTAAGAGCCAATCTGAACTACTGATTGTTTTCATAATTTTCCCTGTGTTCACGAAGCACTGATATTTCCCCATTTGGCATTTGAGTTGCTTCATACGCGATGTGATTTTAAACATTCAATTACTTAAATTGTAAACTGATGATGGTGTACAGTGCTGGACATTAATTCCGGCATACTGCTAACGACATCTTCCAATGCGGCAGATCGAAGTGATAGAGTGCGAGCCGTGCGAGTAAGAAATGGTATGCCTTGGGTGACGTCACTGGCTGGGGACAAGACTTTTTTCCATTTGCCCCCCTAGCCGGTGACGTCATTCAAGGCCTACCTCTTCTTACTCGCATGGCTCGCACTTTATCATTGTCGCTAGCAGTACGACGCGATTAATGCCCACTACTGTACTATAAGTGATATTGAGTACCCAACAAATTCTCTCAGACATCAATTACCGTATTCAATTTGGTCACCATACCGAAACGGTATGGTGACCAAATTGAATAAGGTAATTGATGTTCTGATCTTCAATATCTGAAAAACCTAATATCGCAGGCCTGCATTACTGTAACGTTTCTCCAATATTACTCTACAAACTGTACTAAACGTGCGGGCATTTTTTTGTGTGGCAGCAAGCCCTGAAGGGAATTTTGGCAGACCGAGTTGATGAAGTTAGCAGACGTCGAAGGGATTGTGTACGTGTGTGCAGAGGGGGGGCATATGGGGAGTGTGGAGAGGAG
>JYFJ02002424.1:0-16704 GCA_000934665.2 Catajapyx aquilonaris
GAAGACTTCAGGTGGGTTTGTAGCATTCACCCAGTGACACAAGTCACTGCTACTGCTGCTAATCTACCCTTCAGGCTTGTTGACAACAGCGATTGGCAGGGTCCAGGTGATGTGTCAGGCTGGAGTCAGAATCCCTTCCACCACCACTATGTACAGTTGTTTATCCTTGGAAGCATCTGGCCATCTAACCTCCAGGGAGACTGCACATGACCCGTTTTCAGACATTGCACTTGCACCTGTGTCTCCTCCCCAGAAATCCCCATCCTTACCCCATGTCCTTTCATCCTTGCACTAGAGTTGAAAAAAATTACAGAAGAATTGATGGACAATGGTGGTATCTCCACTCAGCCGGAAGAGGGCCTCTGGCCATATCATGGGTTAACATTTAAAAAAAATCATGGTTCAGAGAAAGGTCTTGATGTGGGAAGAGTTGCAGTGGGTTCTCCACTCTGCTTGTGTGGGTTTCCTGTTTCCGCCCACTTGTAAAAACTCATTGTTAACATTGGTAATGTACACTACCTAGTAAGCTTACTTAAATGGAGCGTTCAATATCTGGCTTAATGATCATACTACTTTCCTTATTTATTTCCCTTTGTTGCAATATATTATCAAGCACATTGACGTTTCAGAAGACCCCATTCTCCATCATGCAGAAGTTCATTATGGAAGGGAATGGTCAGTTCATAGCCAATATGGATTATTAACTGAGTTCTGAGATTGGCGACTATTATTATGCAAGCTCCAGTATTTCAGATGACCAAGCAGGACAAATAACTCGGATCCATGGACGAATCTCAATCAGTTTCTTTTGCTTAGGACATGACCTGCAGCATGAAATCTAGTGCACACTGTTATAGGTGTGAGTAAAGTGACAGAGTGGTATATCCTGCATACTACAGTAGAAACTTGCATAATGCATAATATGCAGCATAATACTACATCTGCCAAGTTATTTAAACTTTTCCAGAATAACTGGTTATAGTTTTAAAATTACCTCTTAAGTGATGACTTTTTAGTACCACTATAACCATAATCATTGACGCCAATAGGATGTGTCCCAGTAGGCCATTCTTTTATGAATGTGACAACTTTGCAATTAATGTGATGCAGTGCTACTACAGTAAAACCCCTGCTGTTGGACACCCCTGTATGTTTGATATTTTTGGCGGAACCGTGGAAAAGCCTATCCATTTGTATGGGCACATTAGCTCTTAAGTTGAACACCCCTCTATCCTTTAAGTTAAAGTCATTAATGTTGTAAGAATAAATGTTGTAAGAATAATAGCGTTGGACAAATGCCGGACGCAAGCGTCAAACATGCATCTTGATATGCCCCGTATGTCCAATCGCGTATCTCTCCCTCTCTTCTCTTTCTCTCTCCTCCAGTCCCCCGATAAGAGAGAGAGAGAGAGAGAGAGAGAGAGAGAGAGAGAGAGAGAGAGAGAGAGAGAGAGAGAGAGAGAGAGAGAGAAGAGAAAGAGGGATTCAAAATGGCCTTAGTTGGCAAAGCCAGGCCGAACCCTTGCTCCAATCTGTTGAACACGTTGAAGGTCACCTGTTAGAAGCATTCTTCCTTTGAATGGCAATATATTAGAGTTGCTGGACAGCAGCCATTTCGATCCAACTCCCCTGCATTGCCAAGTTTCAGTGATCTGCTCCAATCTAAGGAAACGAATCATTGTGCCATGTCGGTTGCTTTGCTTAGTCAGGATAACCTTGAACAGGTCCTTTTTATGAAAACCAATCAATTAGTACTAATAATCATCAAAGTGCACATTGCACAACCTGCTTCACATTATCAATCGATGACATGGTGTCTGAGAATGTTATCTACTATGCATGCATCTTAACATTCCTCAATAACTTTTTACTTATTGTGTTGTTATTAATGAAAATTGACATGTACAGTACTGTACTTACCTTGTATGATGCCAAACAAGGCATATGCTGGAAACTGACCCTTCCAGCATCCATTTTTGAATGCGAGTCTGCATACTGGCGTATATGCAGAGGGGTACACCTGCCCTGCCTCGGAGAAATGAACACCAGACCTGATTTCTTCTTGTGGGGTTTAATGAAGGGCCGCACATCATAATACAGGATTAAACACATAACAATTGAAGCACTCTGGCCCCGATACAGAGGGAATTTGATGCCATTTATATGATGACACATTAGCATATATACCGGTATACACCATTATGCAGACTCAAATTCTAGGCAGACCTTGTTTGGAATTATACAAGTTAAGTACGTCAATTTTCATTGAGAACCATACAATAATTAAAAAGTTATTGAGGAATGTTTGGGTTCGGTTTCATGATAGTCACCCTGTATTTCAACTAACTATTAAACATGTTTGATTTAGGTTAAGTTTTTATGGTTAAAGGCACACTCCACTCAAAAAACAAGTTTGGCTCTAAAAATCGGGCAAAAAATCCCGAATCCGACGGTGCAATTCGTTTTTCCCAGGGCGAGGGGTCAAAGAGGGGAAATTCAAATAGTGAGCTAGAAGCTGGCCGTCCGCCAGCGACGCCCTCGGGACCTTGGGAACTGGGGGGATGCTCCCGCCTGCCCGCGCGCTTAGGCCCATCCCAGAGCGGTGCAGCCCTCCAGTTCCCCTGTTCCCCGCGTGGCGGCGCCGCTCATTAGCAGACGACACACTTTGACACCTCGCCCTGGTATTACCGTTCCGCGTAGCGAAAAACGAATTGCACTGTCGGATTCAGGATTTTTTGCCCGATTTTTACAGCCAAACTTGTTTTTTGAGTGGAGTGTCCCTTTAAGACTTCATACATTAGTGTGTTAAATACAAGAATATGTGGTAACTTGGGTATTTCGGTTATCATGCAGTAAAAAGGCCAAAAAGGCATATTCATTAACATCATTATACAATACTAGCAGGTTACCCGGCGTTGCCCGGGTGTGTTGGGGTGCTGGTAAAGATAGGGGTACATATTATCTGTGATAGATTACCTGCTTGTCTTATAGCGTACAGTCTACACGGATATTCTGATTGGATGTGTAAAAAGAGGAATGCGGATGGAGTAGGCCCAGGAAAAGACTGCACAGCCATGTGTTTTTCCCCCTGCATTTTTGACCCCTTGACCCCCCAACCCCACTTCACACCCCCACCTCGTTCCATATGTTTGCTCTGAATAACTTTAGAAATGTACGTACAGATGTATGATGGGAAATTTTGTTTTCAACATGGAGTAATATAAAGTGGCGCTGCGGGAACGTCGGATTCGATCCCAGCCCTCCTTCATCCCGTGCAGAGTTGGTTCGTCTCTGGCTTCGTTGCGGGTGGAATCTCCTCAGACTAATCCACCCGGGGGAGTTCACAAAATATACCGTTTGAGAATTGCACTTGCACCTTGCACATCCCCTCCCAGTCACCCTGCCCGTGGGCCCGGGCGCTACGTCAAAAAGGTTCCAATCAAGACGAAATAAAGGTTCTCTCACTGCGGGACGATGCAGGGATGAAGTAAATAGCCAAAAAAAATATAGGCATTTCCATGGGAATGCAAATTGATTTATTGTTATTATTGTAAGCTAATTGTTGAAGCAAGAATATGCGTGTTGTGGGAGTAAAGGCCATTTCACAAAAAAAATGTCGCGCGGCAAACGGCGCGACTTGCGGCAAATTTTATTGTTGCCAATAATTGGCAACAATAAATATAAATAAAAATTTGCCGCAAGTCGCGCCGTTTGCCGCGTGACATTTTTTTTGAGAAATGGCCTTTAGGTTCATTTTCGGAATCTGAAACATGCGGCGTTAGATTCCTTGGAAAAAGTAACCCCCGATATGCTAATTTAAGGCGGTGTAAGGGCCTTCCCCTGGATTTCTATGAGGGACAAACATCCAAACTGCCTTATTTATAGATATAGATACCGTATGTTGTATAATATATCCTACATTCAGTGGTGGGCACCGCTAACTGAAAGTTTTGCGCTGCAAACCGATAATCAGCTAGCTAAAAAATGTTGCCGTCGCTAAAAGGCTGGAAAATTAGCGAAAGTTAACGGTAACAGGTAACTCTTATTTTGTGAATTTAACCTTTCTTGGTTCTAAGACCCTTTCAAAAATAAAACCAGACCTAGACTGATAAAGCCTCGAGAGGGTAGGACAAAATATCGTAATAGGAACACCTGCAAAAAGCGGTTGAAACTTCGCGTCTGTTTTTTTCAAAAACTTGAAAAGTTGGAAAGGTAACTATTACCAGGCTTTGAAGCTCTGTCGATGTACATTTGTGGAGGTATGCAAATGAAACAAAAATCACGAGAGGAGGGAAGAAACAAAAGAATTTCGAACCCCCCCCCCCCTCCTGGCTCCATTTTTGACCATAGCGTTCAATTCTTTTCATTTGAAAACGAAAGCAGTTACAGACAGCCCCCAGTCACTCTCCCTCTTTTTCCGTGAGCTTAACTAATCTCCCCACCGAGGTTGGCCAACGACAGCGCTAGAGTCAAGTGTCGAGTTAGTGTCGAGATGGTGGCGTCTTACCTAGCGGCCACCTCAGAACCATTTCGGTCGGCCCCACGGTTGTTAGAGTATATCCCGAGGTATATCCTTCCGGGTCGGCCCTGCCAATCGGAGTCAACCGAAATGGTTCTGACGTGTCCGCTAGGTAAGGCGTGACCATCTAGGAACTTGACTCTAGCGCCGTCCGTGGCCAACCCCCTCGGTGGGGGAGATCAGCTAAGCTCACTGGGGTAGCAAGGTACTGGTATAGGGAGTGACTGTTGGGGGCTGGTTACAAATATGAACTCTACTGGGTTTTGAAGCTTTATCGATGTCACTTTGTGCGGTATAGAGATTGACCAAAATTACCGACAGGGGGCCTCCTTCCTCAGCACTAAATGTGAGAAGAGGTTGGACAAAATAATGTCTAGTAAGTTTGGGTCAAATTTTCGTCCCACTACTACTCTCCGATTCACATTTTTAGGGCCGGTTTCACCGAGCTTGGTATATGATAAAACCAGGTTTCTTTAGGAAAATCCAATACAAATAGATAGGGATTTTGAGAAAGAACCCTGGTTTTATCATATACTGAGCTCGGTGAAACCGGCCCTTAGTCTCAACCTTTTTGGATATCCATACGCCCGAAAGTAGTGCCTCACAACAAAATGTGCAGTTTGTGTAGCGCTGCAGGGCGATACCGCATGGGCTGCCCATGATAATTAGGCATTCGAATTACATGTACCAGCACTGTTTCTTCAAGAAAGCCAACGATACCGGTTACTAATTTTGCGGCGGCTCACCCCCTCGGGCGTATGTACATATCCAAAAAGGTTCAGATTATGTGAATCGGAGAGTAGTTACTAGTACTAACTTAGCAGTACCATATTTGGCACTGTTACTGCTAAGTTAACCAACAAGATTAGTAACAAACACCAATAAAGTTCATATCTGTAACTGTTTTCGTTTGCAAATGAAAAGGGTGGAACGCTATGGTCAAAAATGGGGCTGGGGGGGGGGGGGGGTGNGTCTTTTGTTTCTTCCCCCCATCACGTCTCTCAGCATTGCTCAGATATTACTACACAGTACACTGGGCTGGACCCGGACTTTTGTCTCAAAATCCTAGTTTGTTTCAGATACCGTACCGGTCGATCGACTGACTAATCACGTGAACTAAAATTTATAGCTCTTGCATCCTAAGGTAGGTGGGGGAAAAAATAATGTTTTGACCTCTGGGTAAGGTGATACTCTGGTCCCGTAAGGAGTACTCCTTACTGGACCCGAGTATCACCTTGGGCAGAGGCTAGAGATGAAGTGTACCAGTACCAGCTGATGGGGTTGAGATATGATATATCAGTAACCGAGCAGTAGTGCTGGAGTGTATATGGTGTCCTACTGCTAATCGGGAGGTCCTGGGTTCGAATCCCGGAGGCCGGCGATCCTGACCTTGGTTTTCTGTGGTTTCCCAAGGTCGCCCCAGGAAAAATTTCCGGGATCGTACCGTAAAATAGGCCACAGCCGCTTCCTTCCTTTCCCTGCCCTGGAGGAGGTGCGGAGCAGTGGGAGTTCCTGACTCGCATCTAGGGGGTCATCTTGGCGAACGGGCCCCCTGAGGGACTGCACACGACCCCCAACTTGATGACATTGCACATGCACCAGTGTTCCCCCCCTCCTATCCCTACTACCCTGTCCCTGCACGATAGTGGTAATCCACTCCCCTAAGAGGGCCTATATGGCCCTAGCACAGGGTATATCTAAAAAAAATGATATATCAGTGGTTTCCAACCTATTACCGACTGCGACTTCCTAAACATATTTCCATAAATGTGCGACCCCCCCCCCCTTCCTCCCCTCCCCGGGCCAGCATACAACTGCCCCCTTTCCTAGCTGTACGGCCGCAAAAATTGTTCAATTGACACAGAAATTGCAAAAAAAAGTTGGACCAAGGCTCGCGACCCCCAGCGACCCTGACCGCGACCCCCTGTTGGAAAACCACTGCGATATATATTTTGTATGTATATGGTGTGCACAAGATGTCGCCCACAATTTTAGTTGGCTGATCGCTTCCTAAGGTACAGGGCCTCTATGTACTCTTCACTCTCCCGCTTAAGTTTGAACAGTCAAATGCAGTGCGCATGTGCAATGCCATTGTCACACAGCCTCTCCAGACCTTGTCGCCTGACCGTGGTCGGCAGCAAGCGCCGACGGTTGAGCGGGTCGAGTGTAAACCCACCTTTAGTAATGTGGTTTGCGCTCCAGCCGTCTAGGGGAGGGAAATGTTAAGTGGTTATAAGGAGGTACAGGCCAGGCAGGAGGGATGCTAATTGAGGATTGTGGTATCCGGTGATTAACATGCCTCGGGCTTGCACGATCGATATACCCCACCCTCATCTACCCTCTCCTCCTACGCTACCTCCTGGTGTGACGTTAATAGAGTGTGCGTTTGTGGAAAGGGAAAAACGGAGAGAACGGATTCTCTCGTGGCATCAGCTGTACAGGAGTTTATGAAGGTAGTCGCTGGCGAACATGGTGCGCTTTAAACCTCAATGTAATTGCTACTTACTGGGCACGCTGGCCTCACAATTCCTCTTATTTCTGCCTAGAGGCGGTGGTCCATTCAATGTCGATTTCCCATTGAAGCAACTTTCGACGCTCCTGAGAAGACAGCTGACGTCGACTGGCGCTAGGGAAAGCATAACCATACTCGGGACCAACATGCTTTACTCACACTGTGGACATTATTAATTCTTAATGATTTGGACTACAGTATATATCACGAATCTATTCCTTAGAACACAGCATAGGAGAGGCCATTGGAGTAGCATATAGGATTCTCTACCATTATTCTGAGCATTTGAAAATCCGCGGAACTGGGGTAGCCTATATCACCTGTATGGCTGTATATTGAAAATGATTAGTGTTAGGCTACGACGTACTTTATATGTATGACGAAACTGCACATATTGAGTCAGGGGTTCTGATTTTGATAACATACATTTTCTTAGTATCTGAGCCACTTATCGTGTACTGTTTCATTTTAGATTTCATTGCACTCTGTGGTGTATAGGAAAGTAGAAAACTAAAATATTTCTTGTTGGTTTCACGCCTTATTTTTTTACACCTACTGCTCACCACTCATCGCATCTACATACTTGATAGGCCTGAGAAAAATATTCAATGTTTATCTGTTTTCAAATTTTTGAATATTTCTTTGCTATAGATAATATTTACAACATAATAAGTCGTATAGAATTCATTGACATCCTAATCACTTTATTTTGTTATGCTCTTCCCCCTCGCGCTCATCCATGCGCTTCCCAGAATTATCTCATTTTTTCAAATTTAAAATACATTTTAGCCACTTATTGAAGGCTTTAAAAAATACGCTACAATATCTCATTTTTCATGAAAATGTCAGTTGGCGGTTTTTGATCCTCAACCCCTCAATTATATTGAATAATTTTTATCACACACATTCTGCACATCCTCCACTTTTAAAGGAATCATTCACGGATTTACGGTTTGATAAAGAAAGGCCATTTTTGTATTTGTGTTCTCGTTGACTGATATATAACTTACTCATGTGTAAAAACGGTGATGCAACCACAAGAAAACGATAATTGTTAGCACGGAAGAATGCACAAATTTCATTGTCACAATGTAGCTCTTTCAGTTAAAGACGGAAGTAGTTTTTTGAGAGTTCGCCTCTCTATGGACCCAATCTATATCCCCCCCCCCCCCCACCCTCATTCACCGATCATTTTTTCTATACGGGCCAATGGATTATTGTTGTGGACTGATGTCTCCTCCAGGAAAAAATCGCCAACGGGGTCAACTATATGAAACATTTGTGCATTTGTGTCAATATTTGCTCAAGACACAAACTGAGTATGGTAACTTCTGAGAAATGACAGTTGTTCGTTTTCTACCGTAATTTATTTCCTTCATTTTGTGACTACGCCTTTTAATAAAGTATATTCACATTTCATCGTAAAATTTTCTCGATAATATTTTCATGAGTTTTGGCATTAAAATTTTTCATTACCTTCGCGACTGATTAAAAATGTTATAGTGGTCCTTATGTTTTGCATAATGCACTAAGACTAGATTACTATTGTTAGCATGACAATACTAGTCTTGGCGGTGCTGACGACCAAAAAAATCTATTATCCAAACATAGCTCTGAAAAGAACTTGGTAAGATCCGAGTAGCACTGGTGAGATTGGAGGAAATAGGGATTTTCTCTTATAAATCTGAAATTCAGGACTAATATTTCGAACCGAATGAACATGTAGCAGTGAAGGAAAAGTTTCATTGCGGCTCTAATTGGATTTTGTCGACTAGATTTTCCATGCTCAGCTCTGCCTTCACTCTTGATTTGGGCATTCGATGGTGTCCATTACATCGCTTACACGTTGGCATTATACGGATCTAATTGGTAAATTTTCTTCCCGCTCGTACTGTAATCATATCTAGCGAGTTTCTCACCACCACTTTTTACAAACATTTTTTAAATTTAGAAACCAGGAAATTCATCAACGTGTTTACTCGGATTACCGTTTTAAAAATTCATAATCAAAACTTGTGTGTTTTTTCTCTCCCTCGATTGCTGTGATTTAAGATTTGAATTTGAGCAAGTTGTGGAAAAGCCATGGGGGACTAGGAGTTCTTTGGAAACTCCTTTCCCCATCTGGGTAAAACTCATCTTCTCTCCAAGGTGGCAACGCCGATCGGGTAATTGGGCCCGACAGCTCCACAGTCCCGCGGGCTTTGTTTAGCTCACTTGCCACCCTTGTCCAATTTGCCCTCAAACTTGCTCCAAATCAGATTAAATCGAATCAATTCACAGCCACCAAAACGGCAAAAAAAAGGAGTGGGGTCGAAAGCAGCATGTATTTCGAATCATGCTCGGACATACATGGATTTGGCACAAATTCAAGTCCGGTTTTGGGCTCTTTGAAGAGGTGCGTTTTGTGGTGGAAAGATTTAATTTCGCTAAAATTTTACATTTTGAAGCAAGTATTGCGAATATCATAATATAAAAATTACAACAACAATGATTTCCGCTAAAATCAGGCACCATCAGAGTCATACATCAATCTTATCATAGGCAAACTGCAGTGTAAGCCACAGATGAAGTATTACAAATTAATGCAATTTTCCGTTTCGTTTATGTGTTTTCTAATGCATTACATAGGTGTGAACTATGTTTGAGAGTGTAAAGTGATTTCAAACCAAGCGTTTGTCATGGGGATTCTGGTCAAAGAGATGAAACACGAGTGTCACCTTTGGTGATTAACTGCGAGAAGACCCTCATGGGAGTTAGTAACTAGTGTAAACATGCCTAGACATTTGCGACACATTTGCTTTTATTTGTGTGTCATCATTCATGCCACCTGTTTTGTTGACATGATTCATGCAAATATCCATAAGAACTAATACACAAGCACGCATGGAGCATGGCCAGTAATTTCCCCATTATTTTGTTTTAGGTAGGGCGATTTCAAACTCTATCCTAAGACCAACATCAAGGCCCAGTTGTGTCGACACAAATTAGGCGACATACTAAGTCAGGTTATGAACAGTGTATGTATTCAGAGATTTTCTTCTTAATTTCAGTTGATAGAACCGACCCTGAATTATTTGTACTTGTAGCTGCGAGGCTTAATTACTGATTATGACGGCTTTGTACTATATTTAACATTATAGGAAATATCCTGCAGGGCATATCATCCGGTCAGGAAATGTGGTGTACTGTAAGGATGTTTCTTATACCGAGTATCGGATTAGAGTATACACTTAATTGAAACACATGCATTAAGTTCTATACCAAATATACTGTAGAACGCTCTATTATAAAAAGATTCATAATTTGAAGAAAAATAACCTAAAGTGACAAATAAGTGCATAATGTTTGCACTGCAAATCAAGGTAGTCTTCCAGTGTTCCGCTCTAGCACAGCAATAAAAAGTCAGGAGCAAAAATGGCCAAAGTACGATTGAAATTGGGTTAATACCACTTTATTGAACACAGAGCAGTGAACCGATGTTGAAACTGATTTCCATATAGCCCTCATAAATGTGCAACGGAAAAAAACTTCTTTTGCCAGGAACCTTCTATGCAGTTTTCCAAGTTGGGAAAGTATCGGAGGTGTATGACGCTCAAGTGAAACAGACATGAAAAACGATCGTGTAAGAACTTTTCTCCTTTTTTTGCGTTTTTTTTTTTTTTTTTTTTTGGGGGGGTCTGATTTAGCCCTTGGTTCCGAAGCAGCTTTTGCCATATAAGGCTTGCAAAAACTAAAGATCCTTCCTTCCAACAGCTCGGTTTTAACTTTTGGGCAACGGCCCATCCTCTAGCTACTGTGACAGCTAACAGAGACACAGAGAGGACAGAAAAAAAAAGGCTAGCATGGATATATTTTGGGCCAGAAATTTTCAAGCGAATGAAGAAATGAGTTTGAAATTCTGGACGAGTGAAACTGACGCAAGCTGCAGTTAAAAATTGAATGAGATCTTTTTTATACTGTTCTCGCATTACTGGGTGGCCTTAAAAAATCGAAAGCTCATTTTCATATTGTTATATTCTTATATCATTCATCTTGGCGTCTTAACCTGGCTTCTTATTGTGGTCTTGGAAACAATCGATGTGACATCGATGCAGTTTTGCGAAAAAGGTTTTGTTCAAAAACAAATTTTGAACTTTATTTTTAACACTTCATATTTTAGTTTTGTAATGATCGTGAATTTTTGATGATTTCGTGATTTTCGTGATTTGTATGATTTTGTAATGATCTTGAGTTTTCCTGATTTTGATCTACGTATTTAGTTGATGCAATTTCATTTTAGGAGAGTAAACTTTACTCTATTAATGTTCACAGTTCCAGGTAGGGAATTTCCAGTTTAAATTTTTTTTACAGCTCAACTTTTTTCCAACTGTACTACCTTTCTTTATTTTTAGCTCTAGGTTCTCTAATCCTTGGTTCCCATTCGGAGCACGACACAATTCGATCATGGGAAGAGGATCCGTGTCCCGAAACTCTTTCTTCCCTGCCGGCCATTTTTCCGGCCTTGTAGAGCGGTCGGGCCTCCGGATTGAATTTAGCGATTGTATCTGCTTTCGGAATAATCGACCTAGTCCTCTTCCGCTCCTGCCCGTTTCCTCCGGATCCTACCAGGTTACACCACCGGAAATGTAAAATAGAAGTCAAGAGAGTTCACCTGCTGATGTAAAAAACTGTTCCCATTTTCAAATATTGCGCACATTGGTGTATAGAATTTGCTGATAGTATTAATTTGAAAGTATAGGGCCACTCTAGAGGTGTGCCGGAAAGTTAGGTTACAATGCGTTTGAAAATGCACATGTATTGCACCCAGCTAAGGAAGGTAAACTAGGATAGGAGCTGATCATTAATAAAATATTAATAAAAGCATGCAATGTGAAGTACAGTACCTGCATTGTTCGAATTTGCGCCGTAATCTATCTGAAAAGGAATCCTACGGGGTTGCTTTAAAACTGCACTGAGCACGTCAAGACAGTGTCGTTTGCCGTTTGCGTTGGCACGAACGCATTGAGCCTGCATTGCTTGGACATTGGCTATGATCCAGGCAACTCCTATACACTTAAAGAGGCAATATATTATTCCATTATATTGCCATTTATTTGCCCAATTTAATTTATAAGTTAAGTCTTTTTTTGCTTCAGCGTACATATGGGGTGTCACTTTTTACCATCGTTGGAATTACTTTTGTCTACATACACAACGGCCCTTCCATTTATGGGAAACTTCTGGATTAAACAGTTGTGACGTAACTTCGGGCTTGGCTGTGTGGTAGTTTTACAGAGTTCGTGAAAATAACTTCGACATCAAATTCGAAAATAAACGCATGCCCCTAACCTGCTTACTGTTAGAAATGACTGAAATACACATCGGTCACAAGGCTTTCATAAATACCTTAAATTTATTTTTAGCCATACCATACTGTTAAGGATGAATTATGCCATGTTCAGCAGCCACTAGCGTGTCAAAAGTCCTGTGATGGTGGTGAATCACGAATCACATATTGGAGATGGCTTTAAGATAAGCCCATGCAAAGTCGTAGATGAAGTTTAGGTGATTAGCCTACATTTTCTTCGAATGGCATAGGCATTTTCATGTCCTGGCATCTCCAAGCACTTTAATGTTCTAGCAGGGACGTACATCCTAAGAAAGTAACTGACTTTCGAAATTTAATTAGGAGTTTCAACTTCGTTATCTTCTCCAAATTAACACGTTGACAAGAAATCGCTTTCACTTTAATACCGCTGCTTGACAGATATTTTCATCCCCAATTTTACTCAAACCGTGAAAATTAATGCCCGACAAATTGCTCGCGACAGGTACAACATCTGAAGGTTTTTGGGGAACTTTTGAAGCCACCACGAGGTGCATGACCATGACAGTGACATGGCCGTGATGTCGCATCATTCCATCCACTTTACGTCATCGACCTGTGTAAAAGTTAGCAACTTTAGAAATATATTGAGTTCGAATTAGGTAGAATGTTTTCAGTGGAAAAACAGTGCCATCAAAAAATATGGCTGTCCTGTTAAGGAGGTCGCGCTAACAATCATCTTGGTTCATGCTAAGATGCGTTCTGGCAAGTGCACTTGGCCATTACATCAGACGGAATTTAGAGAGGCATATGGATAGGCTTGTTAAACGATTGGTTCCCGCTGACAGGTGTTCCACTTGATGGATCGAAGCAGTCAGCTTCCCGCCTTTCGCAAAGTCCAAGAAGGATGGTTGAGAAACGAGACGGATTTGACTGGTTCCATCCCATCCGTTTTTTCTTCTTTTCTTTCTTCCTGTTGGTCTCCTCCCCTTGTGGCCACAAAGGGGGGAAAAAACCGTCGGGTTGTAGCAGGCACCGCATTGCCACGGCGCAGATGATTAGGCCGGGGCGTCTTGTTAGCGCGTCCCAATTAGGCTTGCTAGGGTAATCATTTTTCCCTTGTACCAAACCCAAGAAGACAGTTTTTGTCTCGACCGACTCAAGAAGGATGGATGCGATTCTGAAAACAAGGGCCGTGTGAAGCTAGTAACGAAGCCATTTTTTGGTCAAGGTAATGTGCCCAATGAGCGACCTGAACAATAATCCGCTGCAGCCAATCAGACTAATGAGACGCTGCGCCACGCTGTGTGGCCACGCTGCCATCTCTCGGCCGGACGCTGCGAGATGTAGCGAAATTTTTCACATAAAATGTGTTGGATAGGAGCCGTGGCCCTTAACAACCTTCAGCCAGGTCCAATGCTCAGTATATTATGGGGAATGGGGGAAAAAGAGTTCTGTGAAGTTTTGGAATGGTTTCTTGAGGGGCGAGGCAAAGATACCTTAAGCAAACAAGCCGTGTTCCTTTGGAGTGTTTGCTTCCCACGGGAACCTCAAATTGCAGACTTTGCCTTACTTTTCGTTCTTTTCTGTGTGTCGTTCCCCTTCCCTCCCCCGCTTTCCTCTTCTTCTCCCCAAACACCACTTTTTTAATGTCACTCGATGATGAGATTTCTAGATGGGGCTAAGTAAATAAAGATTCTCTGCGACTTTGAAGTCTACGTCGGCCTCTTTGATTGCCAAAGATTCGGGGCTGGTCCTTTCGAATGCTTTATTGGACCGGAGATAAGTTTTTAGTGGTCTGTTAAGACCAGTTTCAAGTTTAGGCAGGAGTCAAGAAGGACCGGCGGGCTGTGAGGATAGAGACTTACCTTTCCGTATCATATTCTTTATTGTTGCTCGGTTGTTGGGGTCTATACATTACAATGCCATGGTACACGGGTTACAACCAGTCTTTGACACGTGTTAATAGAAGAAAAAACGAATAGACTTCGGTCGCAATAAATAGTACATTATTATTGTGGCAAGCAGATGCACTACAGCCAATACCAAATTTTCAACACTTTTCATCTTGACTAGGTTTAATTACAAAGACAACATTAAACGCATTCACCTTTCCAGTAACGACTGTTTCGCTGTTCGACAAGTTAACAGATGCTGCCTTCTGTGCAATAGTTATACGGGATTAAATGAAATATGTTTCTGGTAATGCAGGAGAAAAAAAAGTAGGAAGGAATGCAACGGAGACAGACTATATTCCGCGCAATTATACGTAGTGTAGTGTTCACCTAAAGGATACGCGTACTACAAAGAGCAGGAAAAGAATCAGTGTTAAAGAAGGAAAATGTAGTTATTTTAAAAATGAGACAGAAAAGATGTTGATGTTACGAAGATAAAATTGTGCAGGTATAATGTCTGCAGGTGGCCTAAACGACAGAATTTGTATAATGAAACATACAGCTATCAACATTGCTCTTTTTTTTTCGAAAATTACGGAACATATGTAATTATTTAAACTCTCATTTCCGGTGATCTTAGCAAGATATCTTGATCATGACGATCTACTTATAATGAATTGAAATTATTGAGCTGCTCTAATGTAAGTAATGTTCAATATATTCTGCAAGGCTGAGGATACTTTACGAGCAACAAAGTACTAAACTATGTGCATGGTAGTTTTTAGCCATATCAAATTTTATGTAGGATGTAATGTCGCATTATTTTAGGTGCGTATTTAACGAAATATCCTGATTTTCTCCAATAATTACTATCTCAAGAAACAAGTGCATTTTTACTGAATAGAAGTTGCGTAAATAAGAAGCATCAAGTTTGATTGTAGAAGTAACGAGTGCACCCTTGATAACAATTTGTGATACCCTGAAACCTTATCTAATATTACCTTTACTTGATAAACTAAAGTGGAATACTAACAGTGCAAGTTATGCGAATGATAACTTTCGTATCATTTTCTAATTTTGTGCTCAGGAGTAATTGAACACTACTTGAGCGAAACTGCATTGAAGGAATTAAATTGTTAAATCATATTAATTACTATGCAAAACAAAGTAGCAAGCATTTCCAAGGCTTGAAACCATACTTAAGTGCACAACTCATTACGATTCTCAGGTAACCAATGACAGAGCACGACAAATAAGTAATAACACCATCTTGATGATCGAAACGTCATTTATGTAAGTTCGGAAATGACGCCACCTGACTATGCAAATGAAGAGATGGAAATCACCAAGCTATAAATACGTACGAATATGGCCTTCAAACCGTCATATTACTCTTCCATAACAGGAAATAGGAACACACATATACACACAGGGGCAGCTTTTTTTGGTAAGTAAAAACAAACAATACATTACATCAGTTCCCATTGTCTCCTCTTACGAGGTGCGCTCTGGGAACAAGACATTTTCTTAATTTAATCGGTAACCTGGGCCTGGGACAGGAACAAAGTTAATTTGGCACAAATAGAGCAGTTTAGCAGTTTTGCGGACGAGATATTGAGGAAGCTCCTATGATGAAATGTATAACGTTATTTACATCACTACAATGAAGCCCGAAATGTTTGTCCGGGCGACACTAACATCGAAGGTACACTATGCAAGATGCATTTTTTTCTATATCGTGGTTTGGGGGGTTTTTGGTTTCAAAAAAATTTTAAAAATGGGTGGGGAAAATTGCAAAGAGAGCTACATCATTGGTAGAAAAACACACTTACAGGCTCCAGATATTTTACGTGGATGGGGGCAGTTAAATTTTTTTTTCCTATAATAAATCCTGAGGGTCATCCTGCTCTATTCTACAACAATGTACCTGCTCGAATCTGCAAGTGTTTTATTTTTTTGGTTACTCCTTCAACCCATTCACACTGAAAGTGTCAGGATCCACAGTTGACCTGCAGTCTGGCAACGTGGCACGTTGATGTTATAAAATATAAAGTTACATGAGTCAGGTTCTTTTGAGTCTGAACACGACCCTGCACTGTCTTTTGGAGCATTAAAATGTGTAGGGCACAGATGTACATTACAAATTGACGTAGACTGTACAAAAAGAAAAAAAAATCCACTCATGCACAAATTTGACATGGGATATAAAACGTATAAACTTGCACACATAGTCTGGTTAATCCCACTTGTGCTATATTCCGTTTAGTCATATCCTGCCCATAAACTGGTTCATAAAGAACTAAAAAAAAACGACACCATGATCTGCTCATGATTGTTTCATATACCCCGTGTCATCACATTTGGTCAATCAGTTTGCGTAACGATGGCCGCTTCCGTGAAAAATTCACCACAACTTGTAATCGAGTGAACTGTTGAATGTTAGGGGTGAGGGTAAGGTTGGGAGGGGGGGGGG
>JYFJ02002424.1:16713-57223 GCA_000934665.2 Catajapyx aquilonaris
ACAAAAGTGAAAGCTCGAGAAAAAAAATGGAAGATTGTACGTAAGTTGGCGTTTGGTAGAAGAGGTAGTGGTGGTGGTTAAGGGAAGCGTCAATTCACGTCGAGGTCCTCGAATGGAATTGGGAGTTCCAGTCACGAAATAAGAGAGTGGAGCTCCTCGACAACTTTTGGCACTCGAGGCTTAAGCGTGCAGTTTTCCGTCACGTTTCCAAGTGTGGCCTCGGCCGCATTCGAAGGCATTTCCGATTCATCACCGCTTTAACAAACGTGATGTTAACGTAGTTACGGTCCTTTCCATTTCCATTCGAATTCGGCGGAGGTCCGCTTCGGCCCGCCCAAAAAAATTCTTCCAAATCCAGCTGGCTATGTTTGGTAGGAAGGAAGGGAAGGTAGGATGGGAGTGGTGCGCGAACTTTGTAAAAAATAATCAGAAGACAGGAACTCAACCTAACGTAGGTTGTTTCCTACACTTGAACCTTACAGTTCACGCTACACTACAGGAAAACGGGTAGAAAGTTCTTTTTTCTTCTTTTTTTTCTTCTCCGGAGACAACTCCGAATTCACTATAGCAAGTGTGATAGGAAAGTTCAGGGCACACGTAGGTTGTTGAGGGGAGGATGAGGTCAAAAAAGCCTTTCTTTTTTAGGTGGAGCGATCTGAAATGTCGCGTTCCGCTGCCAGCGTGGAATTTTGCGAGAGTCGCTCTCCTTGTCAAGGGCCTGTAGAGGTGTGCCATCAGGAACCGAGGTACATACAGCTGGTGTGACCCTCCAGGTACTGTGGAGGAATCAGGTCTTCAATGGGACGTACTGCTGCCAGTTGCCACTTGTCTCGTATCTGCAAAAAATATATAAGAGAAAAAAATGTACTTTTGCAGGTCTTTAATGAATGGTCTCATCAGGCTGGAAAGCCCCTTATCCCATCAGAGTCGGGCGCTAATCGCCAAAGAACGGCACTTAAACGTTCTCCTCCTTCACGCCCCCACCTCATCTTCTCCGTTCCCCACCAAACCAGCTCCGAAAACTTTCAATTTGATAAAACGTCAGCGGGGGATTTTCACTTTTCAGTCCTGCCAAAGCCTGGTTTCCATCCCTAACGACTTGCTTAAGGCGTACTTACTTCCCCACTTACGTGCGTGCTGGAGCTAACTGCCTAATAACTGCGAGAAGGACTCGAATGTCAATTCAGGCATCACCACCTTTCAGTCCCAAACTCATGGCAGGTGTACCGTTCGTTTAGAACGGAATTTGATTCAAGGAAGGAAATGTGCGTAATCAACAAAGTCTGATAATAAATGTAATTTCTGCCGCGGCTTCTGGCATGAAACCGATTATGTAGAGCTCAAAGCGTGGAAAAAGGTTTCACTCGGATTGCGTTTCATTTCGATTTCCTGCACATTTATGCGGAATTTAGGTCGGTTTTTTCTTCTTCGGACTCTTGAAGAGTGATAGAATGGAGCGCTTGGAACAGATCTCGTGAATATTATCAGAAATATAAAGCACTGCATTATTCAAATAGCAGGAACTCTTGGCTTATAATAATTGATTATGGTGTAGACTGTAGAGCAGGGGTGGGCAACCTTTTTTCTCCGTGGGCCGCATAGAGATTTTAAAAATATTTTGATGGGCCGAATCTATCAAAAGAAATTTAACTTATAAAAAACGTTTACAATTATATATCCCTCGTTTTAAATGAACTTTCATTAATTCCATATAATTATCATTAAATTCTCTGAAAATCTATAAAATTAGCTTAATATATCAATGAAAATGGCTTGTATAAATAAACAAGTTTTGTGGATTTAAAAGCATTAAAAAGAAAGGCACAGACATAAAATTTTGCCATTTTAATTTTTCACCATTTTCAGGAATTCCGAAATTTTTGCGCGGGCCACACAAATTGTCTTCGCGGGCAGTAGGTTGCCCACCCCTGCTGTAGAGTATATACAGGTCCTCCCTTATCACCTTCCCCGACCTTCCCCCTCCTTCTAATTAGTCCCTTCCTGCCACATCATGTTTGTCCTTTCTCCATCTCTACATCCGCCCCCAACTTGACCCCCGGAGCGAGGGACTTGATAAATACGAGGTGGGTCATCCAAGGGGGTAATCACTCGACTGAAAAGTGTACACTGGAGTACCAAATTCAAGGAGTACCAAGGAGTAATAAAGTGTGAGGTACCTGAGGAGTACCAGGGAGTACCACTAGCAGGTGTACACCGGAGTACCGAAGTGATTACCCCTGATCCTTGTGTATTCCTTACGCATTACTCTCCCTCAATCCTAGTCTTATTGGTATAATAGTATTTTTTATATTGAAATGTGCCAAACAATTGCTCTTCCAGAAGCCATTCAGGTTTCAATGACAGCAAACCATAGCAGAACCCACAAAACGCAAAGATAATAATAATAATAACGCTATACAAAAAAATATACAGGGTGTATCTGAACTCAGTGCCCCGACGTATATGACTGCCTTCCTAGCCACCAGAGGATCGATTTAAGTATAGGAGTCATATGTCTGGGCAGCCTCATTACGGAGATAATTGGCCGCAAACATGTAGTACAAAATATCCTGTCGGTTAGGCCACCCATCGAACCCTCCCCCAGTCAGAAGGCTCTGAAAGGTCTGGGGGCGGGACTTTGTTGGTTTGTTGCCCACAGGTGGTAAGGCCTCTTTGGCTAGTTACACCAGAAAATTCTATTTAAAAGTCAGAAGGAGCGATTAGGCAAAAATCGCTAAAGAGTGTATCTCAGTAATGAGGCTGCCCAGACATATGATTCCTATTCTTAAATCGATCATCTGGTGGCTAGGAAGGCAGTCATATACGTCGGGGCACTGAGTTCAGATACACCCTGTATAAAATCAAACTCTAGGCAAGAACTTAATTCTTAGGAATCACGTATCGGTACCCTAAAAACTCCAAATTTATACCAAAGAAACTCAACATAAAAATAGTTAGCAGTCAGCTCGACAGAATTAGAGGGCTATGATAAAAAAGAGTGCCAGCAATTTCGGGGCAACCAGCTCGCTGGCATAGAGCCGCGTGGAGAATGAGCAGGTTTATTCAGTTAGTCGAGCATAAATCGAGAGAGAGGAAAGAGCAACAAGAGGATTCCCATTCGGCCTGTCGCTACCCACCGTTATTGGACACTTTATTACTAGCACCATCTTTCTTTCTGCTTCTGGAAGCATCTGCACTTGGAGAAGAGAACTGGGTAACATGGCACCGGTCCGAATAATGGCTAGAGAAAGAAGCGAGGGGGTAACACTGCACCGGTCCAAACTATACAGGGGACTGGACGGAAGTCTCGCTTGGTGGCAAATTATTTCCGCAAGCAAATGGACATTGCTCACACAGCTCGTGGGGGGAGGATTAATGGCTCAAGTATACGCGACAAATGAGCTCTTCACGCTTCACTGAAGAAATAGGCTCCATTTTATTACACCTGTCATTAACTGATTATCATCGTTCCCGCATTAAATCATCGCAAATATACCACCCCTGCTCCATAAATGACGGCTTTATGTGGAATGAATATTGGGTGGATTAAATTGGAATTAATTTGGATTTATTATGCACGCTTGCATTATGTAGTTCGCCAAATTGGAATGCTTGTGTGGCTTAAATAGATATATATTTTAAAACTGGATGCAGATTTGGTATCCTAATAAACAACCTGATGATCACCAGGTTGTAATGAAATGTCGTCTAGTCGTTTTTAGTGCGGGTGTTAAGTGGAAATGACTTTTCTATAGCCATAAAATGGTATTATGTAGATTTATGAATATGTTATCGCGAAAATTATATAAAGAATTTTCAGGGGAAATCCCTGATGTGTGGAAAATTACCCAGATATCACTCATATTGCTCTACTGAGCAGAACATGGCATTCAATTTTTCACGCCCGCAGTTCGAAAAGCAACTCTAATATCTTATTCAAATTACGTCTAAGTGGAAACAAGCATTGGGAAGCCAACGTGCTCAAAACCTTATTTGGTAGCCGGAAATTACGTTCATTTTTCCACTCTCCCACTTCCGGCGTTCGCAGATCGGCATTGTGTATCCCGACGCTGTTTCAATGCTACACACGCTGTACTTACACGCCCTTGTATAAGTGAGGAAAATCCATTTTAATAAAAATGCTCGCCTTTGATGAGAATTCGTGCCTAATGGGCCCTTTGAAAGCACATCCGGTGGAAAAGCTTAGCCATATTGTCTGCAGCACAAGAATGCTAATACCTCCATTGTTCGTTTCTGTGAATCAAAATGCGAAACTTCGTAGCGATTCCTTCCTGATTTAGGAGTGGTCAACGCATATTGCCGTAGAAAAAGCCATTATAAGTGCGAAAGAGTTGTTTTAATTAAGCCCACGCTTAAAACGGAGAAGTTTTGCATGCAAATGGCCAAAGAAAACGCGTTGCGAAGAGGAAATGACGGCACTTTTCACCAAAGGTTGGGTGGAAAGTGCAGCCAAAAGGAAATATTATGCACCGAGTTTACAAGGGGCCAAATGGGAGAGTTTAAGCTGTACATATTATGACCCTGGCATGATATTGCACTCGTTTGACCATGATTATCAGGCTGCATTCGATGTACTGTTGTGTGTATATGTTAGTAGAAGTCACGTACAGGAAGTCAAAAACACACAAGTCCACTGTATTTATCATGATCATTTTTAATTCGAAGCACAATGCAAAAATGGGATGGGGCTGGAGGAATATTTTCAGAGGGAACAATAGCCTGAAAAGCGTGAATAGGCGAGCGTCCCCAGTAATCTGGATGCCTTTCGAACAAATGACAGTTTCCGGCCGCTTCTCAGTCCTTTTTTTCTGTCTCTCTCTTCATCCCCTTTTCCCCGAGAGCCTGCTCGGAGAAGGGCTGAAGAAGCCAGGAGGGCTTGGATTGTGATGGAGAGGCGAGCACAACTAGTTAAAAGACTCCCACCACCCTCCATCTCCGCCCCTCCACTCGAGGAGCTCCGGCTCTCCGATGATGACAATGGCAGGAAGGAAGGAAAGGATAGAAACACAAGAAAGGACACAAACAGCGCCAGGCTCAATCGAAATTCGTTTTCGGAGGTGAAACACCTCGGGCTTTGATGCTTGATGTCGTGATGGGCGCTTTTGTGGAAGGATGCTAGAGGTGACGACAGATGGCGGCGCTGTACACAAATCGAGTGGAAGACATCAGGTGCTGCTATCTCACGGATCGTTCATGGAAATTATGGCATTGCAAGATGTGCTGTACAATACATGTATACATTATTCACTCTTTAGTGCATAGAGGGATAGCAAATTTTGTTATATAGAAACTCTCGAATGTGAATAGCGAAGCTTTAATTTTTGTAAAGATGATCGACATTTTGAGAAATGTTAAATTGACTTTTAATGACAACATGCATATAGAAAAGGAGCATCGTTATGCCAGTAACATTTTTGACATATTGTCCTATTATTATCTTTTTAACTACAGTAGGTACACAAGACCTAGACATAATGCTTTTAAAGATAACGATTGACGTATTTAGACACCCTATCAACTATAAAATGCACCTATGCTGTTCAGAATTGCAATAGTATACAAAATTGCTCCCTTCATTTATCTATATACTCCATCCCTCTCCTTCACATCCTCTCGGGAATTACGGGTGTCCTCCATACCCTGTTGGGCTGATACCAATCAGCCATACTGTTTTTCTCCTTGGAGAATTTAGGTGGCTTCCCCTCTCAAAACAGTTTGGCCATAACTTTGTCTGTACAGTGCCGTGCACAATAGCATATAACAAGTGTAAACAACGACTTTGGCGTTACCTGGCAACTGGGCGTGTTCGGACATCGGCATGTGGAGAGTGCTTAGCGTTCTTTCTGTCGTTGCCACTGTTTACAGGTAGCGATTGATGCTGGGCGACCTATAGCGAAGGGTGTGTGCATGCTTACCAATGCATGGCATCGGAATAAGCGGGCTGAGGGGATATTATTTTGAGAAGGCGCTTCGTTATTATCACACTATCGTCACTGTCTTATTCCCACGATGATATGGAGTTATGGAATGGCCGGAAAGATGAGAGGGATGTTCTAGTAGTTGGTTGCTATGTGTGGTTCTTATGAAATGGCTAAACGACTCTTGACAGTAATTCAGAACGAAAATGTGTCTCTTACCCAACCAACCCACCCTCTTTCACACCCTATCACCCACCCACTACTCCCCTTTCACCCGTTACACTGGACTTGATTGGGAGTGGATGACATTCAATGTGGACCTTATATTAATTTGACAGACAAGAGCATGTACGATGTACCGGACTCCTTCCCGATCATTCAGTACAGTAACTCCATGCATCCTGACTCCTGACTCATACTGGAAAGTGACGATAGTGTGATAATAACGAAGCGCCTTCTCAAAATAATATCCCCCTCAGTAGGGAGGTGAAGTGGCGCAGCATTAACGCTATTAATATTATTATTAATATTAAGGTCCCGGGTTCAATCCCCACCCGGGGTTCCCACCTTTATCCACACACCCTTCGCTATGGGTCGCCCAGCATCAATCGCTACCTGTAAACAGTGGCAACGACAGAAAGAACGCTAAGCACTCTCCACATGCCGATGTCCGAACACGCCCAGTTGCCAGGTAACGCCACAAAGTCGTTGTTTACACTTGTTATATGCTATTGTGCACGGCACTGTACCAAGCGGCATAATCCAATCACAATATTCAGAACGCCTCTGAAAATCGAGGTGTACCACATGTTTTAGTGCGTTGACATTAATGGAATCTCCATTAATAGAATTCTCTCTGGGAGAGTGGTGGACGAGAGAGAAGAGTGGGCATGCTTTTTCGTGTGTCTCATAGAGCCATTTTCCGATACCGCATGACAACAAGTGACGTGCTGCCACTCTTACTGTGTAAAAAAATAGACCATTTTTAGAGCCGTCAATCACCATGGTAAGTAGCGCACATCTAAACTCATATAGGATTGGTACAAAAGTTACGACTCTCTAAAAAGAAAAGTGCGGAGTCGAAACATCAGAAATCCACTCACATTGTTGACTGTCGCAACCATTGTAGAGAATATGTAAAACGTGAGCTCAGCTAGTAAGGACTTGTAACCTGTCACAGTCACAGAGAGAAAAGGGGGAACATTTGCATACGAATAGCCCCGTCTCCATTATTTATTGCAGGCAGGGGAGCAAAGTTGCAAGGCCGGGCAAGCGAAATGAGCGGAATCACTTGTTTGATGGCTGTCCATCATCCCGCGTTTCATCTTTCCAGAGATCAAAAGAGAGATAAGTACATCGCAGTCATTTATCGCAACGAACATGGATTTCGTTTGATCAGAGGCACAGCATCCTTCCTAAGCCACAGATCATTTCCCCGATTTAGTCCGCCCGTTTTCATGACGACAAGATCAAATATATGGCTTGATTTCCATCCCTCATTTGCATGCTGTAGGAAACCGGGCGGACTGCCTTGTTTCCCAAAGGATTACTGTTTGTGTAACTACTGCGCCGTTATACATGTCAACTTCAAAGGCAGTGCCAGCCAGACTACTATTTTGCCATGTTGGGAGAGAAATATAAACAAGGCAGGCTTGTGCAGGGGGGGAAAAATTCATATATTCTACCCAGACTTTGTACGTTGCATTTGGGCATGTAAATATCTAAACAGCCCGCGAAATGTCTTCAAACAAATTATAATCCGTGCCCATGTCAAACACAAAGGGAGGTTACTGTGAAATTTTGGGTACCATCCAGTACTGGAAAAGTAAAGCGGTGAAACTCTAATGGGGCATTTTTAATGCGATGACAACATTTTTGATGTTCACTATAAAATTAGTATACCCTTTTTCTGCATGGAAATGTACTGTACATAGTGTTAAGCAAATGGTTCATGTAAGCAGCAAAATTAGGGTAGAAGACCTGAAGCAGGCTTATACTAGTAACGTTTCTTCGCCGTTGTGAGAGTACGTTGCAGTCTAATTTTATCTGCAGTATTAGTCATTTGCGACAAAAATCTACCTAATTGCCGGACCCAATCCAGAACATCTGATGGCGCTACAGAAATGTATGCCTGAGGCTCTCGACTGATTTTGTTGGATGATGGTGTCATCATTCTGCAGGGCAGTGCTCGCTATGAGTGCGCAGATTGCAATGGATTTATTGCCAAATTCGTACGTGGGAGTTGCTGCACCACCAACCCCAGATGTGACTATGATTCGTCGCAGAAAACGAAAGAAGTCATGTGCGCTACCCGCTTTGGGAACATGGAGGCATAACCTGACAGGTTCAATCTCTCAACAGAAGCAAACTGTTAACTGGTATTACGGTTCCACCTCATCTATGGGAATCTGTCATATCCTAGAAAGGGGACTACTTTGAAGGGTAGTAATTTCCACTCCGACGTGTCAGGAGACATTGCTGCACAAAGAGATAATCTTCGTTTAATTAAAACACGGGCACTTTAGGGAAAATGTGCAATCAGTTGACTAACATAGTTCTAGTTTGTAACGCCATTTGCATTTCACGCTTGTCAACTTCAGAATCGCAAATTTTGATGTCATTTAAAATATATGTGCAACCAGTTCAGATAAATCGCGTATTATACGAGTGGAGCGCATTTCCTTATGCCCCTGTATTCTATGCATACTGCTGCTCAAAAAAGGCTGATGGGTAGCCCTGAAAAGCAAGGATAAACTTCTGGGAGTGAAGTTACCCAAGCAAGAAAGTACCGTTCAGCTTGTAGGAATTTTAGCCATTGGCCCAAAAGGTTTTTATTGCCTGGAGTTCCGAAGAAATCGACGGCTTATTCGCATGGCCGGAATTAGTTTCAACTTAAAGCTCAGCTTTTTGTCAGTCAGAACCTGGGACCTATATCTATAGGGAAGGACTTTCGTAATGGGATACCAAATGTGGCAGGGGTAGGGGCACGCTACACCTACCTACCCCATGACCTAACCTTCCTTCCCGGTGGATACACGCCTATCCTTCGGCGGATACACGCCTATCCTTCGGCGGATACACGCCTATCCTTCAGCGGATACATGCCTATTCTTCAACAGACACACGCCTAGGAGAGTAGGTAAAAGTGCGGGGTCTCCCGATACGAAAGCGTAGCCTATCCATCATGTAATATGGTGAGGTACAGTGTAACATATTTCTAGTAATAAAATAGTTAGCTATCAGGCACTCTATTTAAGCCTGAAAGTGTTATGCATGAAATGTGATCAATGTATGTGACGCTGATTCCATAAAAAGTGTACCTTAATTATTACATTGGACTACTTCCATACTTTAACTGGGTCACTCAATTAGGGTCGCCCGATAGTTATTTTAGAATGAACAATTTTGATTAAAATTTTTTTGGCCAACGAGCATAGAGCAAGGTGAGAGAAAAGAGACCCAAAGAAGATGTGCATTGATATCTGCATTATTAATCTTTCCTCTCTGCTTGCTCTTGGCACTCGTGAATCTGAAATTGGAGCCGTTCGGATTTCCGCGTGTAATGAAACTCTGCGAAATCGCAGTCAAGTCAGGGTTTAGATGACGAAATTAATATTTGCACACGAAAAATTTTACGCTTTCTCGCTCGTTTCCTCTCTAGTGCCCTAGAGAATCTGGTACCCTCTATGAAACGTAGGTCCAGCAGCTAGAAAATTTGACATTGCGAATCAAGTGGACTGCACAATATTGGTAATGTCATAAGAAAAAGTTTATTCTAGTCAACAACAGCAACAACAACAAAATAGTCGGGCGCCATGTCTCAAGAAAGTAAGGATTAGGTAGGTCGTCTTCGATCAGATGATTCCGAGGAGGAAGTGGACTGAACTAGAGGAGAAATGAAAATCTCCGGGGAAGCCGGGCTGGGATTATGGATAGATAGGACGAAGCGATAAATCCTGGAGGAAGTTTTGGGAGGAAGGTTCCGGACGCCCCTCCGGGACGACACGGGATGGATAAGGAGCTCCATTTGAAAAGGCGCCTGGACTCGATCGCAACTGATTATTATATTTTTTCCCGCTTCTCTGAGTACTCCGGCCCATCAACAATAGACATTTCAGCCAACTATAGGAGAAGCTATATCAGGCCAACCTTCTTGGGAATATACACAAGCCATTTTTTATATCCGGAAGTAATGTTCAAACTATGGCATATACTGTACCTTTAAATAATGTACTATGGGGCTCAAATTCTTTTGGCCACTTTATCCTGGTCTTGTAGCAACCCTTCGCACAGGCCCCATGGTGAGGAAGTGTGTGTGTGTGTATGTGAAGGGTTGCTTCAAGACCAGGATAAAGTGGCCAAAAGAATTTGAGCCCCACAGTACAGCATGGCTATCTCTAGATTATGGAGTATTTTCTCCTATGAAACCATTTATAAAGATTAAATAATGTGTAATTACTGATAAACGTTTCTGAAAAATACTAATAGGTCTATAAACAAACATTTTTATTATTCGCATTTCATATTCCATATAAAACCACTTACGGGATATAGCTTCACTTTAAATCAATTACGCACTTAATAAGCCAATCAAATCATATGCACGCTGCATAATTGAAATGTAAACGTATTCATTGGCGCTTATGTACTAATTGGCAATTGATCGTCACAATCCAACTGACATCATGTCTAAAAGTAGACAGGTGTTGGTGGTCGCACCTGAACTCTACCTCTTCCTCCACTAATTGGGTCTGGATTTTCATGGGCGTACTGCATTGCAGTCTGACCCCTCGCATGTCAAGATGGGATAGGGATGAGTGACACTGGTCATCGATCGCTAGATTCTCTCTCACTCTCTCCAGCGTGTAATTTTCATATTTCCTCGGCATGTTCTCCTTTTTTTGATGATTGCGCATTGTTGGGACAAGCAGACAACCGGTTTCAATCTACGTTTCTTTTAAGAGGTGGAAGTAAGCGTTGAGTCTTGTGGTATGAAGGTTATGAAATGTTTTCTCTCCGCTCCTTGTATCTAGAATTGCCTGCGTTTTTTTCCCAAGGATAATTACCACAAACCTGAGTTTCAGGAAACTACGGGTTCTTCAAGAAGCTCCAGTGTTATGTAATTGTTGCAGGTGCAGTGGCCTCCCAAAATTACTGCGGGTTACCAGGATGTTAGGAGGTCGTAAATATAAGAGGGTTTCGTAGCGTGATTATTCGTATTCCAAACCTCCTCTCCGAATATTAGGTGAACGTATCGAATTCCGACTCTGCTTACATCTCAAGAATGATGAATGCCACCGGAAAAAAACTCTGCTGTTCGTTACAGCTATCCATCCGGAGGAAGTAGATGTTAAATGAGAATCTACTTTTTGCTGGTTCTTTTTTTAAATCCCCCTTTGTTCTTTGGCGGCAATCATTTTTTTTGATGGTAAAGCATAGAGAAGAAATGAAGGCGCAGGATGGTGGCAATTGCCAGCGATAATAATTCAACAGCAAGGAAAATGAATCAGGGCTCATTTTGAAGTCGCGGGGAATTTAAAACCCCGTAAAAGTCTGACAAGCGAAGAACCATTACAACTTCGGATGCTGATTCAGGCAGAAGAAAATTGCCAAACCCAGCCGAGCGACTAAACACGCTACGTCTACATTAGCTACGTTATTGACTTAGCCAAACCAGAAATGCGATTTAGAAGCAGAATTCTCAGTTGGTGCATGGACATTTGCCGTTTGGCCCATTTCGCTATTTTTTTTATATTATTGCCTAGTGACATTCTTGGATCTTATTGCTGTTTTTCACGCAAGTTAATGAACTATGTTTCATCCAGCTAGATGGCGTGGTCATTAGTTGCTGAAGGCGGAATAGGTTGAGGCAGGCTCTGGAGTTGGTACATAGATCTGAATTGCATGGCAGCCACTGCACCTATGGAGTGGGCCGGTGATTGCTTCATTATTTCACGGGATCGGCGGTTGTCCGCCTTTCGCTTCCTGCGATTTGTCAATCTGGCTGCAAGCAAGGACGCCAGAGCCATAATGTGAGTAGGAGGCATCAGCACGAACCAGACGTGGTTATTAGGAATGACGTCTGCTGATGGTTTCATTTGTCAAGTTCGAACGGAGGGATAAAAACTGTTATATTATTTTATTTTGCAATGGGCAATTACTGTATATCAAAAAAGCTTTAGATAACCCTCATCACTCTAGAAAGGTAAAGTTTAGTTACGTTTGAGCGGAATTCTTTGGCATAAGATTCACTGTAGCTTTTGCAGGCCAATTTTCCTTTATTAATTTTAAATAGCTAATACATATAGTCCGTTAAGCCAAAGAACGACATGACGTCACGTTCAGCCCACATCCACCCGGCTCTTCCCTCCAATCATGTCCCCGAATTACTCTGCAAGCATCCTACTGCGCTTGCTCATAAAACACGGTTGGTGTGACGTCAGGTCGTTCTTTGTTTTAAAGGACTGTATCATACATGCAATTGTATAACTCGTAACCAAGCGTTGGGCAATAATTTTTCTCTGTAACCGCATCTGCTCAAATCGGATATATTTGACGTAAGTACAGCAGCAATGAGCTTTCAAAACCAGAGTAATCAAGCAGCCTCGTAACGTCAAAACTTGCTAACCGCTTTGAAAATGAAGCGTTACTTGTATTTGGTCCTGTAAACCGGCATGCGCGCATCAATGATTTACATGTACATGTAATCCTAGGAGCCTGGGAATGGGTGTCAACAAAAATACCGCCGCGTGCCACATTTGAGGGGGGACTGCGTTAAAAAAGTACCTCTCGCATAGGTTACATTTGCAGAGCCTAGCAGCCGCATTTCATTTGAATTATACGTTCACCCGAATTTTGGTGGACATCTGCCTCTCCCTAAACCGACAGAGTTGTGTTGGGACTGGAAATAATTTTATGGTGACATGCAAATTCATGAAGCCATGCGAATGAATGAAGCATTTTCCCTGGTGCTGCTGGGGGGGGTGTCCGCGGATGAAAGCCTAAAAAATTAAAAACCAACGGCGGCCTTAACTCATGAAATGACAATGCTCCCCCCCTCAGTGGGATATTTTCGCAAGATTGACTCTAGCCATACTTCTGGCATCGAATATTCTATCCGGGGCTATTTCGCTTCAACCTCTAACCCATTTCTCGGAGGGCACTACTTGGAAAAGCCTTCCTTTTCCCAGCTAATTGAGTGGTGCGGGTTCCACCCCCGAGGCTTGGCCTAGTCCCAAAAACCAGTGGGGGTACTATAGGATGCTAGGATGGATGGTCTATTACGATAGGGACCACGATGGTCCTACCTCCAGCTAAGGTTTTAACCCTAACTTGCAGGGGGTTTATTACTGCCTCGTTGTATGGGTTACTACAAGGCTACACTGACCCTTACTATTTTTTTTTCGTCGCCAAAACTCAATGGCCAAATGCATTAGGCTAATGGGCTCCGATCTAGCAGGCTAGCCAAATGCCATAGTTATCTGAGTCCCGGTTTATTGATTCTTGTGGGATTTTAGCCAGCATGGTTGAGCGATTATGTCCCTGCCATGCGTGATTTTCTCGGTGTATTTTGGGTAGGGGCGCTCACCCCATGGGTTTGTTTTTGTGCCAAGTGTTAGAAGAGGCGTTGTTACAGTGCAGTTCACACTTTTGAGTGTGGTTAACTGCACCATAAGGGTGTCACGTGTGTAGGTGTAGCCGCGGTTTAAAAAAAAAGAATAACACTAGGGATATTTTGGAGGCACTAATGGCCCCATAAACGGATACAAGTGCCACAGTTCATCACTAGTTGCCGCCCATTCCACCCACCCACTTTTTTACTAGTGGCATTTAGCCATTAAGCGGGAATTAAGATGGGTTCAACGACATAAAGTTTGGGTGGGCGGTATTATCGCGCCACAGCTTGTCAACACGTTTTATGACGCGAGCTATCGCAAGAAAATTGTTAACAAATCTCACGTACGTTTTGGGCCCTGAAATATGGCCCCGGTCGTGCCACCTAACTGACAAGGGTTTTCAATTTTGTTTTGACAGGATTTTTTTTTTTGGAGCGAATCAAGTGGGAAAATAAATTAGGGCAACTAATGAGATTGCGCTTCCAGCTGGGAGGTACCGGCACAACTAACACGGATTGTGCGATTAAGCAACGTATAGTCGACCACCTCTAATGTGCTGCAGTTGTCGCGAAAGACATAGTGCTAAGTGCGTCCAGGACAAACTCAGCACTGTTGCGTTGAAGCTTTTGAAACGGCTCTGTTGTCTTGTTGGTTCAAGTCGTTAGGTGGTTTTTGGGCGGTGGAGCAACTGCCGCCATGTGGACACAAACATTTGGAGCTGGCCACCTAGCAAACTATCTGCTTAGATTAAGCGCCCGCAATGCTTGTATGTACTCGTCTGTCCACTTTCAGTGGTAGAGCTCTGTATGCTTTTCCTATTTGCACAGATCAAGAAACAGGACCATTTGTTCATAGTGTAGTTACACCCCCTCTTTTTTTGAGAGCTGGTTTGGGTTGTCGCCTCGACTGTGAGCTTGATTTATTTCGCAACTTTTGAATGGGGTAGAATTAGTCCTGGCACGTGCGATTGCATTCATATCCTTGCGCAGTGCATGATGAAATTCGCTCAGCGTTTGCTGGGGAAGGAATTACGATTGGAAATTGCTTGTCATTTTTCCTTTGCGTGCGTGTAAAGGACATTGTAATTTATAAGCCCCTTCGATTCAAAAGTACCATGCATCAAACCCTACTACTGTACCATAAGGAAAAATATTGACCCCTACTCACTCCACCCCGCTATTCCGTCCCCGCCTCCCCACTTTCCCCTCCTCTCCCTTTTTTAATGGCTCAATTTAGGCTCCACTTGAAACTCAGGAGGAAGTTCGAAAATGAAATTAGCAAGGCCTGACATGTCCTGTATGAGAACAGCTCGCATGCAGGAAATTAAAAATGTTGTGAAGTATGTTCGCGGACGGGACTTGTAACCGCTGTGCAAGTTGAACTCGACCTTCCCAGCCTTCGCTCCCCCAATTCATAAAGTCCACATTTTGGACCGCTGAACTGTCCCCTGGCCTTCCCCTCCCACTATGCGGTTGCTCAGCTGTGAACAACGCTGGCCGGACGAGTACACTCTGGTTCACTGTACAACAATGGCTTCCTACTCGTTTGGATTGGTCCCTCATATTATCGGCGGCCGGGGTATTATCGGAGTGTTGGCGATCCGCTTTACTTCGGTATGGATCCAGCAGATGGCGAGTCGACCGATAAACCGCATGAGGTAGTCAGCTAATCATCTGTAATTTAGTCACATCAGAGGTTTTAATATTAATGCGGAAGGTTAAGACACCACTTCTGAGACATGTAGTTCGATCCTCTGACCTGACTAAAGATATTTTTCATATAGGCGCGGATTGATTGTCTTCGTATTGGCGGTGGTTTTCTATGGGTTCTCCAGTATCTTTCCACTTCAAAATCCATTTGAGGTTGGAGTTAGAAAATGGTAAGGACTTTCCGGTTTATGGTAATAAAATTAAGTCAGTACCTTTTGATGTACATTAGTGGTTATAACTATTCTTCTGGCCTGCTCATGAGGTGCTGCAGTAAGCCAATTGGTATCAGGAAGTGACAGAGTGTCTCTACTTCCACTAGGACTAAAAAGATGGCGGGGAAGACATGGGTGGTGAGCGAGAGTCACGTGAGCGGGTAAGCCAATCGCCCTGAGCCGGGTATCAGAGACAAGGTTTTAGCCTGAAAAATGGATGGCAGCACGTAGAGAGCAGCGCTGTGGGACCGGGATGCAAAAAGTTAGTGCCTGTGCGTCGCGTGGAGGTTGACTATAGGCCGAACCATGCAGAGGGTCTCGTAAATCGGCGGGGTAAGCCGGGGATTGAAGTTATGGCCCCCATAAAAGTCAATCCTGACCTCCAACAGATGATGGTGAGGGATCGTGAGGAGGTTCCAATGGCTAGGCCTCCCCCAAATATTGGCCGCCAATGGCCCTGCATGCCCATACGCCACCCATGACACTCTACATACCAAGTGTTGTACCGTACTTTTTTTAAAAAAAAAGAAGAAGAAAAAAAAGACGAGCCTGAAATCTTTTATTGATAGAAAGGGATAAATCTAAATTTGGTGGCTGCATTTCCCGAGTCCTTTACTGTCACCACTGGGACAATACCCAACGGTAGTAAAGCCATATCCAACAAGTGCCCTTCGGCTCTCGGAATTGCCCACCCTGCAATGCATTTTAGCATTTATTCGCGCAACAATCAGCACCCAGGTCACCCCATAAAGTGCGTCGTTGCACCGTACACCGCCGTCAATTGCTCCGCTGATCGATTGTTTTACGCCCTTTATGATCTTTTACATTACTAGCGGGGCCCTCTTTGGAAGTAACAATATCAAGGCGGAAGATTGAAAACAGTTTACAACCTGGTTTTACTACTAGCTTCATTCGCCTCTGTTCGCGAGACTAGTCGCGAGTGAAGATCTCGTTATGACTCGGCAGAATATATGCAAGACTTCTCATTTTTATTGCTTTCGTCTTTTCGATGCAACCGGAAGTATCAGACAATTCGGTGTTATATCAATGTACAATTTTTTGCTGACAATGACAGAGCCTGCGTTGCACAGTCCCCTCGCCAATTTTCAAGGGGTGTATCTATTTCCTGCTGGGAACAAGCTCTTTCCCATTTTTTCCCTGGGTCTCTAATGAGGAAATTCCATCCGAGAGTAGTTCATGGGATGAACTTCATTGCCTTTGTTTCCGCTCTTTTCGACCTCTCAATCAAAGATCAGAAAAGATTAACTTCCATATATAACGAACCTAATATATGCACCATTTCAGGTTACTGCGTTTAAAAAAGTGAAGATATGACAAACCAACATCATTAGATGTTTATTCCAGGGCCTTTCACCCTGACGTAATAGTGTGTCGGAGATAAAAATACAGTCATGTCAGTTGCCACTCTTTCCTTTCATGGTTCACCTTTCATCATGGAATTAGTCGGCTGAGTGAATTCACTTTTCTAGGTCGCTGATCTTCGCATAGTATGACAGAGTGTACGCCAATTTACGTATTTTGAATGCGATCCTACTGGCTTGGTGGTAATGTTTAAAACATTACATTAAGCATCGTAACTTTACATTGAATGTAAAGTAATTTTTCCTACACTCTAAAAGTTAGTTGAAACCAAAAACATGGCAAAATTACCAGATCAAAGAGTTAACATGCCGTACTGAAAGTTTTAAAAAATTATCATGGAAGGTGTCAGTGTCGCACAGTAAAATGTTAAATATTGTTAAAACTATCGACCAATTTCCAGCTCACATCGTAAAAACTCTAAGTTATATCAAAAAGCAGTCATTTGTCGATATTTTACAGATTAGTCAAATTATACCGGTTAGAATAACGAGTCACATTTAAATATTACTTCTTAATTACTGCATTATTGAATAATTTACTAATAGAAATTCAACATTAATGGTACAAAATTACTACACAGTGCATAATAATGGCTCGGTTCAGAAATAATTTTCCACATGATATTTATTAACAAGTTTACGTGGCATTGGGACTGGACTAAGATAACCTCAAAGGTCGTAGCCACATTACGTTCGAGCACGGCATGTAAGGCCTGCTGGCCTTAGAAACAATTAGGGCCTAATCTCACTTTGATGACAATCCAATCCGGAGTATATTACACAACATCCTCTAGCTATACGGCCGTCGCTGATATCATTTCCTCTCTCTATTCAAGGTTTTCGTTAATGATGGATCTAAAAAGGCTCCCCATTTGCACAATTAGGTTACCTTATATCCTACAAAAACACAAGAAAAAATGATATTCTTCAGTCAGATAGCAAATTGTTTCCCACATTAGCAGTTCCAGCTGTGTGATTGATACACGAACCTACAGGCATTTCATTACAAGATTCAATATGAGCATTAAACAGTCCTGCGCAATTTTTCACAAAATAGTTTTCTAACTAATTTAATATTACACTCATTGGACAAGTAACAATACATGTATAAGAGATGTCCTTAGGTTCAACTGATATATTATGACAAAACGCATCTTAATCGCATTGGGTTTTCGGTATAAGTCAGATTGCCAACACCAAAGTGTACGCATCACCTCCACCCTGATTCAGTGTTTCGGCTGCCAGAACTATACCCCAAATGAGCCCTGTACAGTATAGCCAAAAGCAGTAAATGTCATCCAAGGTGTTAATGGATAATCACATCTCTGTCGCTTATGAAAGTCCACCCCATAAACCCCGCCGACCTGTTTGGCAAAATGCCCCGTGCCCAGATTATCACAAAGAAAATATCAACCTTCAGTGAGCGTAAATTATTTTTGAGTGCATTAACTAGCTGAATACCTTGTCATTTGTGTCAGATTGATTAAATTGCGGTGTAGGGAGAAGAAAACTTACCTCTTCAACTTTCCTGAAGACCCGTAGGAAATTATGGCCAGCCAACTTCTTTAGGTCGTCCACTTCCCAGTTACTGTCTTCCATGAGTTTGGCGAAGAGGTAGGGATACTTGGATACGTCTTCCAGTCCACGAGGTACACTGTAAATTGAAAACACAATGATGCATAATCATGAAATGTTGGTTCAAGTTGCAGTGACTTCGTTTTAAAAATATATATGGGGTTCCATGTCTGCTTGGATATTAATTATTTCCATGTTACAGTACAACCATTTTCAGAAAGGGACGTGATGTATGATGACGTTTCATAAAGAACCAATCAGAGGCAGGATCCTCCCCCCCCCCCCCCNCCAATAAGCTTCAAGTATCCCATTTGATCGTGCCTCTGATTGGTGCTTTATGAAACGTCATCATCCCTTTCTGAAAGTGGTCGTACTTTATCTACATTGCACATCAATTTTAAAACTTGAAAATCCTCATGCTGTGTCTCCAACTCCAGTGTGACTCTAATCAGTCTACATTTAAGGTTCTTCACATGCATAATAAAATTCACTAACGCAAGGTGCACCGCCGAGAATTCGATAGCTACTAATTTCCACTAGCAGCTATACCCCCACAAGTTCCGGAGACAATAGTAATATTTCTACTCGCAGCCTCATTAGAAAGCGAGCAGTCGGGCCCATAAATTTCTTGCTCAGAATGAAATTACAGTAAGAGTACGTAATTGCACCACAAAAACCCCAGTACCTCTGGGCAGCACAGTAGTCGTGCCCGTTCGACAGGGTCATTAATTACGAAATGGGTTTTAGGGATGAGCAGGGGGGGGGGGGGTACTGGGAGAGAGAAAAAATAGGACTAGAGGGTAGGCTGGGACGAGTCAAAGTGACAACTTGATGAAGATTTCACGAAGGCATGAATTGAGAATGAACTTTTTGTACTGTCGCTCATGGTATAGAACCTGAACGTATCCTCCCCCTAAAAATATGGTAGTAGTAGATTTGTCAACGAAGCTTTGCATTAAAAAATTAAACACGGAATCCCTGGCACTTTCTAGTGGTTCCAGCTTTTCCCAGCTCCTAATCCCAAGAATCTCCCACACTCGCACAAATTATTCCATTCCGAAGAGCTCCCAAATGGATTCAGCTTCCCTGTTTTTTTCTCACTCCCTTGCTTTTTTTCCAGTCTTCTTTTGGGGCCATCCTCCTTGAGTTTTACGGTACGCATGGTAGTATCTGAACCATCCTCTTCCTATTTTCTCGAGAACCAATCCTACAGATTTTTTTTTGTAGCACCCTCCATGCCCTCCTTCTTTTGCAATATTAAATGTTGGCTAGACGTATGTCGCCCAAAACCCAGCTGCTCCCGGCTTCTATGGAGGGTAATATTTGTCCACTTAGAGCATGGCGTAATTTCGTTGGCGCGATGTACGGACGCAATGCTCTTGTCAGGCTTGGAATTAAAGTGTGTGTGTGTGTAAAGGAGAGAAAGGATGGGGATCAAATAGCCACGCTTTTCTCTCCGCATGTGTCTCATTGTTGTGCTCAGGCGCCGAACGAACTTTTTTTTTACGGTTTTCGATCCACTCTTTCCCCATTTCTCTGACTCTGTCGGCCATTAAAATAATGGTGATTGGCCGCCACGATCGACTTGCCCAGACATCCCTTTGTGTCCACCTCTGTGCCATCGGTTTGACAAGCTTAACTTTTTTTCCTTCTTAGGCTTGTCTTTCTTCTTTGTGTGCCCTGCCCTTTATTTAATCTTCTTTGAGAGAGCTCTTACAAGTTAGTAGTGGACGGAAGAAGTCCGTTTAATATTGCTAGGATTCTAGCTCTCTTTTGATAATCTGGACACGAAAGGGGGCGTTGGAAAATTGTAAAATTTGGAAAATTTTATAATATGCGGGGAATAAGTATACAGAGGGTGTTTTTTATAACTGATATCGCCCGATAGTAGTTATTGTTGTGTAGCTTGTTGTGCCCCGATCCAGGTTCCCCATTACTCTCAGTGGGTCGAATATAGCAGTTGCTATGTATAATGGGGCAATTGGTTAGGGGTAGTTGGTTAAAGGATAATTTTCCTTTCCACATGATTATTAGCCTCTAACAGAGGTGTTGCCTCCCCCTGATGCAATGACTCGCACCTCTGTTGAAGGATAATAACCCAGCCTCATGTGGAAAGGAAATCCTTTAATTTAACAGACTGCAACAAGCTACAAAAATAACTACTATCGGGCGATATCAGCCTATAAAAAACGACCCACGAATTTGGAACACCATTTTGTTGAATCCATGCAATATTAGCAAAGGACTAATCTTCCGAATAGTCTTAATTACAAGAAATGTTACAAAGTCATATTTTCAATCATATTAACTACATAGAGTATAGCGCGTGTAACTTTTTTAAACTTCAAACAAGGTACAGGTACCGTATATTAAAATTTATTTGAAATATTTGTGTATCAATGAGACAAATCCTTCCACCTTGAAGTGACCATTTGACACAAGCTGTAGGAAAAGAGAGAAGAAACTCCCCAAAAATCTGCGGAAATAAGCCGGAAAGACTGTTGCAGCCATAAAACTTTACATGGCTCTCCTGAAAAGTTGGGCCGAGTTGGGACACGCCCTTCTTGCCCCAACCCACTCAATTTAAAGCTTACTAGCCCTTGCCCCAAAATATGACAAATTTCAACAAATATTCACAAGCACCCTCATGCAGGCCACAAACATTCCACTAATACCCCCCATACAATAATTATGTCCCCATTTTTTTCCCCCAGCCCAACTCTAAGAAAAGGACAACTCCTCGCTCCAGTTAGGCTGCACACTGCTCTGCAATGCGCATATAAGTATAAGTAATGTTATGAACGCTTGGTACAGCATACGGCAATTACCCCGAAACGGAGCTAAAAGGAGAGTAATACGCCCTGGGAAGAGACTGCAGCGCGCCCTACTGTAGACTATGAATCTCAGCCCCCTCCTTCCCCCCCCCCCTCCCCCGCCCTCTCACAAAAGCAGCGGAGGGAGGGATATATCCTCTGAAAATAATTATCAATGACTGCATAGAAATGCGCGCATAAGAATGCTCGCTACTGCTAATCACCCAGACTGTCCCGGATTAGCTTTTCCACGTCTCCCTTCTATATTACCCGTTGATTACCGTCGAGGATTTAGGCGCCCATGTTCCTGTTCTAAATCCGGCTGATACTATAGCACCGTGCAGGTCATAAAAAAGTCTACCCACAACCTCCGCCTCTCCCCACAGTAACTCGGTTTATAACCAGCCACCAGAGAGCTTCTCAGAATCAGATGTTGGATCTTTCTAGCATGTTCAAAATAAAGACGGCTTCATTTCAATCAAGAGGGTGTGAGTGTGGTACTGGTGAAGTCACTTGTGGGTAACATTTCGCATCGCAGGTATACAGTAATAGATTTAGAGCCAGGGTCGTTCTGCACAAATGCCTGCACATAAATTGTGTAATAAATGCGACTTCCTCTAGCTTCGGGGACATCTGATATATTGTGGACACAATGCTCACTAAACCGTGTCATTGCAGATAATACGACAGGGTGGAATAGGTACCTAATTTTGTATCTGAGAGTTTTATTACCGGTAATATTTTCAAGATCACAGTTTTGTGGGCAGTTACGGGGCAGAAGATTCCATTGCTCCGTTTTATAGAAAACTGACGAAGCTAAAACGAGGCAGTTACATTCTCTGGTGCGTGCTCGGCAGGTAGAAAAGGGTTCTACTTTCTAGCACAGCTTTATGTCACCTGAAGCGAGAAGTTACCAACTTGCTGCGCAGTATATCTGCGGTAACTACATAGGCGCATCTAAAATCCTAAATTCATCAGTATTGGTATATACAGTATATGATTGATGGATGACTAATGTTTTTTTGATGTAGAGACGATAACACAATATATAGGAGTGACTTTATGCATCTTCGACGTCAGCATATCCATGCCTACGTAATGTATTTTACGTGCTAATTCACAGAGATGGTTCTTATAGGCCTACGAAGCTTTCAAAACAGGTGCTATACAAATATACCTGCTGATTGGGTCTCGACCTCCTGAAGGTGAAATTGAATTAGGCCTGATTTAACTTAGTCTTGAGAGGCCTTTCAGGCAAGTTTCTCAGTGTCGTCGTTGTTAGAAACAAAATTTACATTCATCTATACTCTAGAGATTGATTATGTGTAAATCTACTTATTAAAATCTAAAAATTAATAGGTTGTTCTAGGACGGAGCGCTTCTATATGGTGCTAAAGAACGCGTCACATTTTCTTGATTATGAAACAATGGAATGGAGAGCTCGGATAATTTTTATTCAGGATCAAAATTTATGGGATTCGATTAATTCGCACAAAAAATACGAAACAATGCGGGATTTTCAGATTTGTTTGGAGCCAAAGGGTGCCTATTTATATGAGAGTACCTACAGTTAGATCTCACATTTCAAAACTTCAGTTGTAGCTAGTTGGAGGACTGCATTCATATCTTAGAATAATACGAATAACTTGAGACAAAAAATTCCGAGACTTCCAGAAAGTTTCATAAAGAGTTCTTTTTTCAAAAGCAGATTTTTTTTTAAATGAAGGGCTTTTAATACTGCAGCATGTACTAGCTTCAGGGTGGTAGATTTTCACCACTTCTATGTTACCTTCTGATTTGTATCAAAAGAAAGCAAAAGTTCCGGCAAGACCCAGAAAAAAACCATAAAAGGAATATTCTACAAAAAAATGAATCTCCACCATCCTTTACAGTTGTAAAATCGTCGTTGGCATTACAATATTATGTTCCAAATGCCTTCATCATATTTATTTAACGATGCAACTTGAGACATCACAGAAACGTCTGTCCCGAAAAGAATGCCTTTGACTTAACATGGAGGAATGCTTTTGAACAGCAAGTGCACCGGCAATTTACTCTTGATAGCCGAATGGAGAAGTGTCCCCAGCAACTAACATTGTCTCCAGTGTCATTAAGGTCAGCTCGGGGCGGAACGTAAAAATGCCAGCGAATGCCTTTTTGTTGCCGCTAGTCTGGAGTGATTTTCAGACCAGATTCGCCTGCCAGGTGGGTTCCACATAAAACCTTTACGGGCAGAACCAAGCTCCGGACTCAAGTTCTCAATACCCATATGATATTAATGATAGTCGTATGTGTACATGCAATATCAGAGCAGATCATCCTTGAGATCATCCTTCCAACAGTCTAACACTGGTTGTATGTAGGCTACGCTTTCGTATCGAGAGACCCCACACTTTTACATATTCTCCTAGGTGTGTATCCGCTGAATGATAGGCGTGTATCCGCTGAATGATATGCGTGTATCTGCTGAAGGATAGGAATGTATCCGCCGGGAAGGAAGATTTGGTCATGGGGTACGTTGGTGAGCGTGCCTCTACCCCTGCCACATTCGGTCCCCCATTAATATGAAAGCCCTTCCTTAATGTAAGAGTTTGAAATCGTAAGGCCACAGGTGAACGAAACAAAACCCTCTCAGTACCTACGTAGGTACATTTCGACTCACTTCAGCTCCACGTACCCTTTTAGTTTGCTACACCCTGTGCGAGACCAGCGCACAAGGGAGGTCAGGAATTGCTACAAGGTGGCCTCCTGAGAGCCCCGGAATTAATATGCAGGCTCTTATTGCGTTAGCCTAGGATGTGTGGAAGTCTGAGGGAAATGAGAATGGATGGCTGGTTGTGCGGAGCAGAAGGCGGGCGATAAATCCGGCTGGGCGCAAGGACGAGGAGTCCGGGATAATTGGGGGGAGGACGGGGGAGGACGAGGGTATGGCAATCTGGACTGCCAACAGAGAAGAAGGCCTAGTTTGTGTTTCCAGTTATTGCATGCACACCCCTGTCAAGGCATTAGCATCATACTGCCATTTCCACACAAATGGCACTTTTCCACGCCGCTCGGGAGAAACGTGTCGCTAGGAAAAGGCAACCCGGAGCCTTTTCCTTGCCCACCTTGGCTGCCAACAGGAAGGTACATTTTGCAACTTGGTGCACTTGGCACTAATTAGGCCATTCAGGGGAGCGAAGGTTCCCCGTGGTCTTATATTCAAATGTCACCACCATGTGACAATCGACTTAATCGCACTGGCTCATGAAGTGGCCCGGACCTAGGGCTTGCTCACTAACGCGTGACGTAGAACAAGGTGGGTCGGTTGGAACAAGATATGACGCTGCAAATGGTGACATCGTCAAATTGAATAACTATCACATCACATAATGGAGTCAGAGTTTTTTTTAAACACTGTAAAGTGATTGATACTACTACATATAGCCAGTACACCCTGATTTCCATCCACCTTTTGAGAATCAACTAAGCGTAGTTCACTAAGCCAATAGAGAGACCCAATAATACCCTAAGTGGTCGCTCAAATTACATCCATCGGTGAATCTCTGTTGATGTTGGCATTTCTGTGCGTCTCTTGCTACATGGCAGGCTCAACCCATTGCTATCTCATTTGCACACTTCTGCTGAGGTAGGCTTTATACTACATTTCCGTGGACCTTGCTAACTACTAAGAGTTAGCTGTTACTAGTTACTCCTAAAAATGTACCGGTACTTGACACAAATGTGAAGACCGCATTCCCTGCATTTTAAGGCAGACAATGATTCCCTTACTGTACAGTACTATGCAGTTACGTGAAAATTTGACCACGAGTCAGATAAAAAATAATGCTGCACTACAGTGCTTCACTGTGTAGAAGAAAATACGGTATTATACTTCCACTACATAAATAGGACATGTGCTCTGCACTGAACAGTTAGAGTGAAAGGCATGCACAGGTACTTTCTTTATGATTACAGCATGTTATTCTTAAATGGCCTGCGGTGGCATCAGAGCACCAGTGTATATCAAAAGTTCATGTGGGGAAAGTTCTCGAATTGCGCAATAGCCTCACAAAACCTAGCAAAATATACAAATGTTGAGCACTAGCATATCATGGCCTCGAAATTATTACTATTATTATGTTCCCTTGAAACAAGTGTGCTCTATTCCACGAATAAAAATATTTCACGTTCATGTACAAAAAATTTATCATGCAAAATTCATTGAGCTCTGCCGGTTGCCATCATATTTTTTCATAAACAAGCAGCGTAATCGGAGTAGCTACACATTTTGCCCACCGACCATATCTGTAGTAAGAGCAATTGGCCGGTTGGGAAAATTCGTAAATGGCGTGGGATTAATTAATATCCATCATGCAAGTTGCGAAATCGCCTGCTGTACAACACTAGGTTAATATTTGTCTTTCTGAAAACTATTCACACACGCAGCGAAACATCCCAAATTCCAGCCCCTTTTTTGTTTGCCTAGCATGACATTGGGTAAAATATAATGACCAACACTTGGAAGTCTATACCGTAAATGATCAGTGTGGCATAAATCCCAAAGAATGCGGCTTGCATGTAGATACAGCAACAAAAGAGTTTGCACAATCAAAAGTGTGAGTTATATGGCAAATCGATGTCAGACCCCCCTCCCCCCTTCCACCCCCTACCCTTATCACTAAAAATCAATGCCGTGAGAGGGGAGGGAGACCTTTCTCTGCATTTGATTTTCATTGCTAATGGCTCCGATATGAGCCCTTGTCATTCTTCACTAAGACTCGTTGGCGGACCAATTACAAGCTAATCAAATTATTGGAATCTGCCATAAACTAGATGCTTGATTTTTGTTTAAAAAAAGTTTAAAGAGGTTAAAAAACGCATGCTCTAGAGAGATACCATAATTTTTTACTCACTAATTAATTCCGTCGTATCCAGCCCCGATTCCAACGTGCTCCACTCCTGCAACATCTCGGATGTGGTTGATGTGGTCTGGAAAAAAATACAAGAGAAAAAATTTACATAAGCACTATAATTATCGACTTGTTTGGATGCATTAACACCACATTTTCCTCAGACTCTACCATCCCCTCAATATCAACACTGTAATCATGCTGGAACGTGAAATAGTGTAACATTCAGGTGGGGAGAGGAGTAGGAGGGGATAGGATGTGTCACTGGGGAAGCCCTCATTTATGAATGAGGGTCGAAATCCCACGGAGAATAGTCCTTTCCTAACCAACGTGGCATTCCGCTCGGCATTCTGCTCATCAACAAGCGTGCTGTTTTATGCCCCCGGATGTACAGGGGGGTGAAGGGGGTGTGAGAGGGGGTGTCCATGCCGCCTTTCCCTCGGGTGTCATCCTACTAACTGTCACACTCGGATGCTTATATTGTGGTCTGTGCCTCGCAATTCCGGTAACGCCCTGCACTCATGTATAAGCATTTTTGGGGTGGTTGGGAGGGGTGGGTGCTGCATAGGTGCGATATCAATTGGCGGAAACTGCAGGTATAAAACTTTATGCGGTGTCGTTAACGCTCGATAATTGCGTGCATTTGCGTCGTATCTGCGTTTGGGTGAACGTCGCTATGAAGAGTTTGTAGACTGGATGTAGCCCGTTGTAACGTGGCCGTCAAAGTAATGCGTGCCTAAGGTCAGAAAAAACAAAGGTTGTGGTGTAAAAATCCTAGCTTTCATAGTTTCCTCTGTGAGGCTAACGGCTACTTAAACTGCATGTGAATCTCGGTGGGACAGGCGCAGGACTATCCAATCAAATAGCCGCGTGGCATTGTTGCTGTTCGGGGTGCAACACTTAAATTTATAGTACACCACGCTGGTTCATCCAGTGTAGTGTTATGGCATGGCGCTGAGTGTCCCATGCTCAGAAATGGGAACCAAAATTGGGCTCAGACTATTATCTTCAGAAGGGATGTAGCGTTTACGTTATTTATAGTGTTTCAGCTCCTCTCACACCGGTATATGCCAAAATAGAAAATGATATGACACATTGACTCCCTTTCTGGGGCCTTGGTGTGTATTCTAGTCCAGGTTTGGCGTTCGGTAAAGAACTATGCGATAATGTTCCTCGAACCGTCGAGTCTTTGAGCTGACAACCATACTATCAGACGTTGCATTGTTTCACAGCAATGGAACATGGATGATATTAAATGCAAAGAACCTTGGGCAAAAAAAGAGACCTGAAGTGCGGATCACATCAAAGGATTCACATTTTGGTCGAATTTTGTGTCTTTCACTTTCTGAAGGCCAAGTCTGTTTTATGATAGATCCATTACAGTTCTCTAGAAGAGTGTCTGAAAAAAGGGATCCCATAAGGGGGAGACAATGCAATCTTCAAACCCTTTTATCTCGAAATCTTTCCAATGTGACTCGGATCATTCTGCATTTCAGGTCTTCAAATGCATTTTGATGGCGAATCAAACTCTATTGTTCAGATTCTCTTTATCTATTTGTGGGCCTTGTTTATGGGCAAACCCTACTGAATGATTTCCATTCATTACTGCTTTAAACATTTAATCACGGATTTAAGGAAACGGTTTCGAACTCTTTTATATCGTCTCCACGTCAGTGGCAGTTGCTCTGAAAATATTTTTAAAATGCTTTTATCATGAATGTTTTGAGTTTAAACTAACTTTTACTAGAGGGAGACTACTAGGAAAACTTGATTAATAGGCTCTAATGCTATTGTTTTGGTCGGCAGTTGGGGCAAGCCTGATTTTCCGAGGAAAAGCCAGCCCAACGTCCAGCATGACAAATGCCTCACAAGTCTTCACTCTGCCATAGCCTCTCCCCATTTCATTTGTAACTCCGTGCAACCACAGCGAGAGAGTTCGGGCCGAAAGATGGGGTACTTCCTCTTATGGTATGCGCAGCAGAAGCCAGATCTAAGTCGCCTAATTTAGTCATTTTGTGTAGCACAAATGGTTTGGATTACGATCATATTGGTTCTATCATTTTGTTTTCCTTGCTTTCCAACCGCATTTGTCAGACCAATCTAAAGTTCTGCAACTGTGATGGAACAGTATTGGTCATATATCGAGGCAACCGCCAGCGACATTTTCCGAAGCGGCAGAAGAAGGAGTCTTGCTCGCCAGGCTTGTAGCATGCTTATCTTCGATTCCTTCTTCTGCCGCTTCGGAAAATGTCGCCGGCAGTTGCCTCAATATATGACCAATACTGAACATAAAATCGCTCAGACATGATAAAGCCTATTCCAAGATTGAACTTGGGTTTCAAGCGCAACACCTGCAACTATTGAACTCGGAGCTCCTGTGAATGGCCGGTAATTTGGCAAGGTTGGAATGGGAGATATAGCTATGTGAAATAGGAAGTGCAGCCCTAGACAGTACACGTTCATGCCTGTTTTTGTTAAGACACATACTGCACATTCCATTGACCTGAAGGTTTCTGAAACGCCAGGGACAACTGAGAAAAAATGACTTCTGTTTACACCCCTGGATTGCCGAACTGCTTTCAACTATTGACTCTTCTCTTACGATTTTCTCTAGGAGTACACTACCTGTATATTCGCGGGCACTGTGTACACTACTAACTTGTTGTCTTGATGATCGCCAAGAATATTGTCTGAGCTTCTCGTATAGTCCAGACAGAGTGCTAAACTTAGGACAGGGTGCAAAAGAAGTAAAGCCGACTGTGAATTATGGCAATGCTGGACCAATTGGCCCTTTACAGGCCCTTTTCATCAATTCTGGAATCCAGATCGCTCAAGGCGGGAAACCGGTCGTGTCTTATCATCAATCGAGATCCAAATCCATCACGAAATGTAAAAGAAATCACTTCAAATGGTGGGTGCTATTTGATAATATTTGGGGTCCTCTTGTCACTCTCAGCGAGGCAAGCTTTTTCCCACCTATGCTATGGCACGATTTTTGAGTAGTGTACGATATAAATTATAATAACTTATGTATGGTGAATAAAGTTATTTTTTTAAGAAATATGTTTCATGTATGGAACATAATTCGCACTATACACGTAAATCGAGACAGATTTCAAGGGGGAAAAAACCAGGCGTATCTAAATATCCGATGTAGTCCCTGTACATCCTAGTTTTTAAAAGTATCATAAACCCGGAGGTTAGCTGCATTGATATCTGCCCAATGGCCATAAACCATACTTGCAACAAATGGATTTATCGAGTTATAGGATGCAACGCCTCATTGAGAGCCTGCAGTTTTTTCTCTGCCGTCAAAAGCAATTTTATGGATCCCTTTTTACAACCTAGTGTATAACCCGGTCAAAACACTGGAGTTCTGTAGGCTATACAAGAGATCCAACCTGAAACAGAGTGTACCACACCTTGATAGACTAACACTTAGGCTGGTTGCATTGCTTGCGGTACCGTACATCAAAAATGGTGCGTTTATGCTCACAATTCATTGTTAGCAACAATAAAACAATAGCAAATAACATGAAGAAACACGCCGTTTTTGATTACCGCCAGCTGTGCAACTCGACCATAGGGAGCAGTTTATTTCATTTTAGGTTAGTGCTAATATTCAGCCAAAAAGGGAAGATAGTGGATAAAGTTGTTTGTCGTTGAGATCAGTGTACCCAACATGCATCCATATACGAAGTCAAGATCGGTAGTCATAGAGACATGAAAGTTTGTTTTCTCAAACAATAGGAAATCTAACCTAATCTAATGCTAATCTAAAATCATGGATTTCACGTTCTTATTCTTTTTCCCGGTAGTGTTAGGCCTTGACTGCCTGTATTGCAAGGTTATGATGCTGGAGGAGCGGTTGTCGATGTTGGGAAACAATAAAGCAGCTGAGGAAGAACCGACAGGTTCCAACGAAGACGACGACGCCGACATAGAAGAAACGTGGTTTTTTTAAGCATCAAATGTTGGAAGGTACAGTAACTACTAGCCAAATAGTGTTCAGCAAATTAACATTTATAGCTGATTTTCCTGCACTGAGAGTTTCAAAAGTTTCAAATGAAGTCATCGTTGTTGTAAGTACTAAGCAAGTCGTACTAACAATGGCAGGGATAAGGTGACAGTCATTTTTAGAACTTATATCTAAAAATCGCATTGTATTCTACTTTCCGATTTTTTTCTTCAAGTAAGTTCAAGTATTCAGTGTAAAACTACCGTGAATGTCTGGCAGTGAGCAAAATAGATTCAGCAATTGGCTTTTCCGCATTCCGACTACGTTTTAAAGTCATATTATCATTCATGAAATGTATTGGGATATGGATAGGAGGATTTAGTGGTTCTAATATGCAAATTAGAACACTGTAACATCGCGCAATTGAGTCAATAATATTTATAAAACCATCATTTTAACGGCACTTTGTTCTCTTACAGGCTACCAAACTCCATGCAAACAAAATTATAAGTATAAATTTGGATCAAATGTGTAGTAGGCTACAGAAGAAACCGGGAAGTATCTGCCAAGGTAGGTTTACTTCATATCAGCACTTACTGTACGTAATTATGCGAATTTATAATTTCCCTCAGACTGGCAGGAGTGTCATACTTATGCATAATGTAACTTCTCTAAAAACTTTAAAAAAAAATTGGTCACATGATTAGCTCGAGTGATTAATATCACCTATTCACGATTTAAATTCCAAATTTAAGAACGAGTAACCTAAATAATATTATACCGTAATTAAATAGGTTGCGATAATGTAGCGGTTTCTCTCATTGGGTTGGACAAAAGATTTTTTCCACGTGAAATTTAATTCCCGCATGGATTCTTTACGTGCTTTGCATCCTGAATTTCTCCCTGAGGGGGGGGGGGGGGTTCTCCTCTTTCCACCCACTCTCAAAAAGGGATGAATAATCAAGTAATAAAATAATGTAACTGGTTCCCCTAACAGGTCCAATGTTATTACTTTTGTTTTACTTTTTTGTTTACTTGCAGAGTGTGGAATAATATGAAACTTGCTGTCCCAAGGCAAGACTGGAGGTGTGTGGAAAAGTGTGCAAAAGTAGATGTATTCGAGAAATGATGAACTACTCTTTGCAAAAATGAAGATATTTACCTCCTCCTCCTTCTGCAAAAATGAAGCCTACAAAGCATGAACATTGCTAAATCAATAGTCGAATTATAGTAAAGAACAGGAATGTACGTAATAAAAATTTATATATGTGAGAGAAAATCTGAGATGCTATTTTGTTTGGTTTATTTGCGTTTACGACCACAGTTTTTTTTAATGTATTACGTCTAATACATCTAAACCTATTCCTACGGTGGCCATCTGCTACGGTATACATCTTCCTGTGAATAAACAAAAAATCCAACATCTATTCTTCCGTATGTATTTCACTACAAAATTAATGTAGTCTCTCAGCCTGCAGACACAAACTTAGAGGTGAGTCATTGTGTGAGTTACACCATTGCCTTTGTTCGATTTTCACAATGTCGGGGAGCCTTTCCTACAACCACCCACTGCCGTTGCCCATGACAACAAAACCACAGAGTGTAACCAGCCGAGGACCTGACTCCTGCTTATAACTGCACAGCAGGTAGCTCCGACTCGCTTGAGAGATCATGCAAAATGTGATGCATATGATCTAATGCATGACAATCCTGGACACTCCAGGAAAAATACTCTCACGTAGGCCTACTTTGTTGTTGACAACAAGCATTGGTCACATATAATTTGCGATCCAAGCCAGTTATGGCCAATATTCGACTACGTGTATAGCGGCATAGTGTGAGCAGAATGCCAGATGAAGACGGTCTTGACTTGGCAACCACCGTTTCCCCCACCCTCTCTCTCCCTTCTCCTCTATCCCATTTCCCAATTCATGGAGGTGGACTTGGCGCCATTGCGGCACCCGCGCCCAGTAAATAATGGAAGCCCCCAATGCTCAAAATTTAATGAAAATAAGATTGCCACGGCGGCCAGCTCGGGAGTGAATCTCTAATTGAATGTGGCAGCACTGTCTGAGTGCGGCTTACTACCTCCTAAATCCTAAACTTTCGGGGAGAGATGCACTGCAACTATGCGTCCCATGACTGAATAGAGAGCTACGTGGCCTGATTCAGAAGAGACATTTTGTTCCAGGGGTGGGGAGGGGGGAAGAAAGGGATGGTTGCTGCGCCCTCCATGCGATGTTTTATGTACTCTTCAATTGTCACCAATTAGTCTGGGCTTTGATAGTGGGCTAACCTTTTGTTGTCGGCGGACCAGTCGACCATGTATTCTCCTGCTAATTGGATTGCACATTTCTTACGCATTTTGTTCACTAAACGTCGGTCCATCAGGATGGCAGTTAACGATTCACACTCTTTGAACCGGTTGATGTACTGTGGTAATGACTGTCTATATACACGTGGTAATGGATTTGTTTTCTTGTGGATCTTGCAACGTGGTCATTTTTTTTTAGATAATAATGTGAGTCCATATCAATATAGCTTCCTTCAAAATGCCTGAAATGAATGATGCTCATGGGACATTCCGCCTGACGGGCTGGCATTTCAGTAGATGGCCAATGTTACTTTGCCTGATGGAATTACGGGTTCAAACAAATACAAATCACACAGTGCGACAGACTTTCAAAAAAAATGGCGCTTTGGTCCAACAGTATATATATAAATGGTGTTGTAAATAATGAGCAGCAACTAGGCTCAAATAATGGTGGCAAAAAATACTCGACATATCCAATGGCGGAAATAATTTATTGTCGCTACAAAACCGTAAATAATAGACCTGATTAAATAGTGGGAACCGTAAAGTTACTACACACTGGAGGAGGCACCACGTGGTAACCCGGAAGCGTTTACGAAAATACTGCATCTCCAGAATGTCATTAGATGCGTGTAGGAACTTTACGACTTCCACATAAAGCGCCTAAACCAGGTTGCAAATGTGGAGTAAAACAGGGACTGACGCTGGCAATCCATTGTCGTGTGCCAAGTTGGACCCACGGAAGCGGCAATACAGAACATAGCGGATGGAGTTGCCGCAGAAAAATCATACAGTAAAAATTATGGCATATTCTGCTTAAGAGCCAGTCACTAATGCGAATTAACTACAAAGTGATGCGATGGTTATTTTGCCATAACGTGAAATGGGCTTGCTTTTTCTGATATACTTCTCTGTATAATTTTGAACAACTATTTACATATACCAAGGCCCGCAACATCAATACAACATCCAACAAAATACAAGTTTCCTTCGTCTAAAAAGTTCTTCAGTTACAGTCTCACTGAATAGGAAAATGGCGCACGTCTTTTATGCATCGGTCGGATCCCGCCCAGAGAAAGTGTTTCATATATATTTTCTTCCATATTGAAACACTTAGGGGCAAGTCTCGAAATTCTCTTTTCCTGGCTGAAAATCAACATCTGTACTGTTTGCGAAAGGGTAGACGAACCCTCTCCCTTAATCTCTCCGGCATAGAACTCGAGGCAGCGGAATATCTCAGACGAGAGTCAAATGGGCTCCTTGGCTTTGCGATAAGTACCCTTAATCACGCTTCCGATCAATATTTGGCGATAATATTATAGGCCAAAAACTCTCAAGGAAAAGGAAAAGGAGAAGCCGCGGCAAAAGATTCTAGAAGGGGACGAAAAGGGAAGGTCGGTTGGAGTTGCAATTTCGCTGGGATTTAGTCTCTCCTTTTCTGCTGGAAATTGTCAGCCAAGGTGCCGATGTCACATGGCACAATAAAGTTCACCAGCACACCCTTAGGACTCGTGCTAATGCATATTAATAACGTGAACTCAAAATAACCGAAAGGAAGGGAGGGAACGAGAGCTGCCTTTTTTTGTGTGTGTGCTACTGGATGTAATATGAAATCGAAATAAGACCTGGGATCGTGCTAGAAAATGGTTGAAAAAAAAGACCGCTAGTCTTCCTGCAGGCTGGAGCGGAATTGCTAAAACTTGAGCTTTAAATCGCTTTTGTACTGTATGGTGTTTTTTTTATTACATTCACTTGTGCTAGTTTTATGAAATTATTGGTCGCTTCAGAAAAATGTTTAATGGTAATGTTGCAATGACAGTAGAAAAAATGTAGTAAAAAAGTGAAACTGAAGAGGTAGATGACAAAAAAAACTCAAAATCGATTGTAAGGTTTTTTCAGTCTCCTGAGAAAAGGAAATGAGCTTGATCGATTGATGTCATAGGATCTCTCCTAAAAAAAAAATTCTACCCTCGTTTGAATTCACTGCGAAGCACAGGATTTCCTATACTGTATGCACCAGTATCATCCTGCACGTGCAAGCAGATATTGTTTACTGTAATCCCAAACCGAGTTTAAAATTCACAGGAACCTATACACTATAAAAGACTCATCACGTCTGAAAATATGCGTGATTGTATGCGTGTGAGAAACTTGAACACTTTCACTATTATCGTCACGAGCACTCTGTTTATGCATGTCACAATATACCCACAAATCCCAGGGTTGTCGTGACGTCGTAAATACCGGACGCATTCCCAAGAGATGCTCAGTTCTGAAATTACAAGAGCTTTTGCTTAGGAAAGTGCGAGAGACTTTATGAGGTTGCTTATGACTGTTTTAGATTTCATTACCATCATGAGTGGAGGTAGGGGTCGGACAAGGTTCTGGTAGAGGCAGAAATGGAAGAGGGGGGGGGGGGGGNAAGTGAGCTGCGTAAACACTCCATTAGGGTTCTTCATGGAAATGCTGGGTGGAGGGAGGGGGTTTTGAGGGAAATTGTGTTTCGAGGGGGTAGGGAGGAGCGGGGTCATTCGGTTTAATGGTGCGCCCCGGCTTTAATATATGCAAACCGTAAGCAAATGGACTACGGATTTGAGGCGTGTTATTATTTTGCGGGAGAGGAAGTGGCTGGGATGAGAAATACAGGGGATGCGGACAAGATGGGGAAGGAAGCTTTCTTTTTACATCTCAGGGATTATTGCGTTCGACTAAGTGAAGAGACATCGGAAAACGGGGAGGATGGAAGGGACAAAAACAACCCTCGACAAGTTTCTTTCAGAGTGAAGGACTCCTGTGGATGGGTTGCCTTTGTCAGGGTCTGTATGTCGTTTGATGTGATCAATGAATGGCGGTGGTGCTCAGGCCTTTCAACATGACGGCAAGTGGTGCCGGAAGATCGCGCCCTGCACGACTGGCGGAATGGGCTAAAGCTGGGTGCACAATGTCCAATCCGAATGGTAATCTAGGTCGGGGTCCATGTGAGGCTGGCTCACCGGTCTAACTAGGTCAGCCACCTTGGTCTGGTCCTACGGCGCCTACGAATGCACCTTGTTATCATCAAATCTGTAAATTGAGGTTTCGTTTGTTTTCTTAATGGTAATGATCAAAATGGCGGTGGCTGCTTATGTCTGATAAATAATTAGAGTATAATTACGTAGAGTATAATGTAAGTAGATATTTTCCCGTACGTGCTTTGAGTCGAACTGTCATTTGTGCTACGGTATCAGTTAAAATTCCGGACGATATCGTCCGTGACATACATCATTTTGGATCGTAACTGTAACGCAATAGGCCCTACGTGTCTGGAAAGCTCATGTATGACTGGAATGATGTCACAAAGGAGAGAAATGAATTTAATGAAATTGGCAATTGGCAAAGTACTCTATGATACTGCCTGCTAGCGAGGTCCAAAATGGCATATATTTATGAAAGTGGTTGGCCCGCTTCTTTGATCAATCACCCTTACTGATATGTAGGACCAAAACGAGGGACACGGAGGTAGTTTTGGCTTGACATTTTTTGATTGGTAGAGGCCAAATCGTTAAGTACTGTTACATTAAGAGGAGCCCGATGTAAAATGAAAAAAAATGGTCCCAATCCACTTAGCAAATTCAAAAGGGTACAATACACCTTTCGACCCCAGATATGAAGCAGGCACTTGAATTGGGACTCCCAAATTTTCATGAGCTGGTAGGCTTCTCTATATACACTTGGGTCACATCAGACGGATGTCTCCGATACGGTCAATATTGCATCTTCTTCCCTAATAAATATTGTTGCTAGAGTAAAATAAGTAGGCCACCTAACATTGCATTGGGTCAAAGCGACCAGGTTTACACGCTCAAAATCGGTGGCAGAGAATGCCTTTATGACCAAGGCAGCACCTTGGGCACGACATTGAATATTCATCCCATGATTTATGTGAGCTCGGTACTTACGTGAGACAACAAACCTTACTTAAACTCATCTCTTTAGAAACTTTTTGGCCGGACGTGTAATATCAGTTTGGAAAATGACCTGTTATTTCCGAACAATTTGGTCCTCGCCTACCTTCCTCTGACCTGCAAGCGGAATTTTCTTGGATATCTTCAGTCACGCCATCCTGTCAGTACATTTCCCAAAGTATAGGAGTTGCCTGTCAGAGCCCCCTAGCCCCTGGGAACTTAATCTGGACATGCAAGCTGTTCATTAAAACGAACGAGACAGGAAATGCGAGAGCATGGAATAAGTGCCAGCAAACGTGTTACTTGATGTCGGATCCTCATTATGTCAAAGTATTGGTCAGAGAGACAATGTCAGATTGCAAGGCACAATGGATTACAAGGTTGATGTCTTACAGCGTGTCAGGATGCAGAGCGTGCAAAGACCACGTGAGATTATATGGTACGACATCCGTTTCAGTTTTTGGGAAAAAATTATTTCTAGTCAGGTATATCGCAGGACCTGCACAATATATTGCTGATAAGGCAAACTGACCCTCACCTAATGAAGACGTGATGCATAGCATGCAATCATTCCAGACATTATAAAAAATGATATACGTCCATTTTCATAACGATCTCACTAATAATGGTCATGACAAAAGTTGCTTAGAATCCTGTTCGTTAGTTTAGTTCTTCGCAATCGACAGTGGGCCTGCAGGAATTTCAAACAAAAATTGCACTCCATGCATTGTGTTCATGTCCTGATAACACTGCGGCACACTTTTCTGCGTGAAATAATAACCCTCTGCAAGCGTAACCTTTCGCAAAAAAAAGTCCCAATACCTAACGATAAGCCGCTTGCAGCTCCAAGAGATGCGAACGCTAATGGAGGCGAAGAGAAGCGAGTACAACCTAGGGATTTGTGGATGGGTTTGGAAAAAAAAATTATTTTGAAAAAAACTGGAGGAAGAGGGTGGACTGCGAGTGAATAATATTCATGGCATGAGGCTGAAGGGGGTTGGGGGAAACAATAGCACCCCCTCCCTACAACCACACCCACCCAATTGGCTGTGGCCTGCGGGGGTGAAGGGGGGAGGGGGCAAGGGCATTGGGTCGGATTGAAAACGGGCGCGACAAACTCATTTGGGGAGCCGGCGATCGTGGATGCATTGTGCTCGGCTTGTACGACAACCTTGTCCGACACGAGAAGTGCATTTGGCAGTCTCAAATTACTGGCCCTCCACCCCCCTCCCTCCCCCAACAAACCTAGCCAGCCGGCCTCCTCCGGACAATGAATTTACATCCAGGGTGTACACAGCACAAATGGCTAGTCTCCGCCTGGAATGATAACGTCGTTGGAAGTTTCGTCCTGAGAAAGTACGTTTCAGCCCGGAGCCTACTCCTTGCGTAACAGCCAACGGGTCTATACTTGTCGGTCGCCATTTTTAAGCCCTACCAGGCCTACCTGGACTGCTTTCTGTGTACTGAAAGGAGCAGGATTTTGTTTCTGTGAGAATTGTTTGCGTTGTTAGACTCTTTTTCCTATACGGTTCTTTTTTGTAAAAACCTTTCAGCTTTGTAAGAAGTACCGGAATCTTTTTGATGGATCAGTGAGTTCAGGAGGATCCGACATCATTAGGCACAACTTCTGAAATTTCCTCTTTGTGCCTGAGCAAGTCGCGCAGATATGTTTAGAGAGCTTGTTCTTTTCAGTTCAAGACAACCTTAAAAAAAAACCTCTTACAGTATGCATACACGCCATAAAACCACCTGTAAGTGGCATTATCATCTTAGAGCCACGGGCAGAAAGACAAAAATGAGCAAGCATATTCTCCATCAGGTCACACATGATGCATGATATGGGCCAAGTTGATTCATATTAGGAACTCCCTTCAGCAGGGCAAACAAAGCTTACGCTTTTACACAGCATATAAAATTAAGCGTAGCCGTGTTGACCGTTTTTAGTGTTGGCTAATATTTGCCTTTTTCTTCGTTCCTATAAAGAGAACATGCACTCTGTTGGCCTACTTTGGGTCAGTACGAGCCCAGTTAATGGATAGTCCAGCAGGGTAGGTGCTCATCTTTGGCTGGCTGAAGAGCAAAATGGATGGATGGATAGGTGGATGGATGTATGGGCGAATGTGTGTGAGTGTGTGTGTGTGGCAGGGATGAGGCAGCAAAATCTAATGCACCAGCTTGACAGATTCTGAACAAGCACGCAATTTTTTAATCTCCATTATGTTCCTGCGAGTGGGCTTTTCACGGCATCAGCTTTGTTGCACTCTACCGCTAGAGAGAGTATAAAGGATTTTTTTGACTAGATTTTTTTTGTGTCTACAGAGGTATTTGGAAAATTAGGACTTACCTATTACGTCCGTAATTGTTGCGGATTCATTGCAGGTGATAAAGTAGTTGTAAAAGCTGACCATCACAAGGCCCCCGTTTAAGGTCTGAAATGAGCCAAAAAGTGGTGCTATGAGTGCACTCAGAGTAATGTGGGGATGAAACCAAATAGCATTACAATCATATAACTGAAATGCAACATTAAAAAGAATTCACTTATTTCTTAACAGAGCAATCAATTTTTGTATACACATATTTCTGACCAAATCTGATCCTTAAGAAGTACTATTTGTGGATTATTTTATGCAGTTATTTAAATATAACTATGTTTGCAAATAAAGATTTCAGTTACAAATATAAGGTTTCATCATCTTTTTGTCAATAGCAACAGATCCAGCGAGACACACCCTGCAATATAGAGTTCACGCAGGCTGAACAGAAGTCGGATAATGTGGCGAAAAAAGAAAACCGAAGAGCCTTGTGGGGCTTGGAGGAGTATCAGGGTTGGAGGAACGAGAAAAATGAAGTGGTGGTCGGGGACAAATGGGGTGTGACAGGATGTAGGAGGGCGGGAGGTGGAGCAGTGTTATGGCCGAATTAGGCCTTATCCAGGTCCAAGCCATAGTTGACCAACTTCCACAGGACCACACTGAAGGGGGGAAAAAACTGCAGACTGGCACCGATGGGATTTCCAACTACTGACAATCTGTTGCGAAAGAATTTGAGCTACAGTTGGGCTTACTTACGTTTCGGACACAGTAAGTAAGCGTTAATGCAACGTCGTAATTTACGGCACGGAAAAAAACGTGACGTTTTTCCTTCAGTGTGAACCTCCGGAGTCAAATTGTATTGTCATGCAAACAATATTAAAATACTCACCACTTGTCTGAGGATGTCGTCGGGGACATTGCGTGAGGAATTGCACAGTGCGAAGGCCGATGAATGCGAAAATATGACTGGTGCTTTGGAAGCAGCTAGGGCGTCACGGATTGTCTGCACTGACGCATGCGACAGGTCCACCAGCATACCCAGCCTATTCAGCTCTTTTATCACCATCTGAAAAGATCGTGCAATTTGGTTTTTAGTTTCTATATGGATGTGTCACGCAACGTCTCACACCTTCAAAGGTGGCAACAGAGAACAATCAGAATTCCCGTGATTTTTTTTGCATCATTCGGGATTCATTTTGCAACAGTAGATTTCATCAGAATTTTGCTACCAGTGGTAGTAGTAACCATAAAAAATTGTAGCACTTATTCTGTTGCACCCAGCTTACTGCACGTGTTATACGGCGTCCGGGCAACACTGTGTCCTGTCCGGGAAATTTACAGCGCAGCTTTCCGCCTCGCTGAATAATGTAACTCCCAACAAGTTGATTTACATTGGCAAATGTAATCCAATTTGTCTTTTCTCCCTCTCCCGCCACACGTGAAAATGATGTAGGACTATGTTACTTGTGTTGAAAACAACTGCGGTTAGTTGGTGCAATCGTCATAAACAAGCTCGTAATCCCGACGGGAAATTGTTTTCAACACGGCAACGCATCTTCCGCACAAAAATAATTGTCGACTATGAATCCCTAGCCTTGTCGATGGATAGTGCAGCTGTCGAACTCTATAGGAAAATTGAGTGACTAAATAGTAAAATGGGGAACTTACTTTTCCGAAGGATGTGAGCCCGTTGTGCTCAGGCAGCTGTCCCGGACTATCTGCTGACGAGCAGTCTGCCCTGCCAAATAAGGCACAAACTAAATATACATACACTTGTTTTCAATGGTTTGCACTAATACTATATTAATACGCACACATACTTTGCACAGACGTGAGCAAAAGAC